>PVIC010011799.1:0-40777 GCA_004025085.1 Thryonomys swinderianus | reverse complement strand
AAAAAAAAAAAAAAAAAAAAAAAGTCCTCCCTAACTATGGTTAATTTTAAAGTGTGATAATGGTATCATGGGGGGAGTTCCCCTTTGTTAGAAATACATATTAGAGTATTTTCACACAAAATGAACTGATGTCTGGGACTTACATTAAAATATTCCTGTAGAGAGAAAAAAGAGGGGGTGTAGATGAACAAAGATTTGCCAAATGTGGATGATGGTTAAGCTTGTTACAGAAATTCATTGTCCTCACAGCTTCCGTAATAAAAATTTCCATGATAGAAATTTTTACAAACAAAACTTCTTGACCTACTCTGCAAATTACACTGAGTCACCCACGCTCATAGACAGGAAGTAAGATAATGAGGCTTAGTGGGAGAGTTCAGGAAGCAGAAATGGAGAGATGGGCGACACAGGTAATGACAGAGCCTCTCACTTATGTAACACCCGAGTGCCGGGCCTCGTTCTGCACACTTTAAATATGCCGTTTTCTAGTCTACACGGCAACCTTAGTCGGTGATATATGTTGTTATTACAGACAAGGAAACCGAGCCACGGCAAGACTGAACAACTTATATCAGTGTATACAGCTCGAGTGGGGTAAAGCTGGTTCCCAAATCCGGGTGATCTGGCTTTTGACTTTATGTTTTTCCTCTATCACCTCCACCCCAGTGCTAGGGGTGGAAGCCAAGACGTTAAGTGCGCTGGGCACCCACCACTGAGGTACCGTCCTGCCCCATGAGTGCTTTCTAACCCAACCACACAGTGTTGGGGAGCAGAGTCGGCTGGGGCTGTAGCCCAGCACTACAGTAAGGCCCCTTAATGTCTCAGTTGCGAACTTTCCCAGATACAAACAGACTCGCATTATAAATGTTCATAGGTGCGAATAAATCATGAAAGTCGTTCATGGATCTGCTGGACACTGTCACAGCTGTGTTGCTGGGTGACAGTGTACAGTTACGGGGTTCAGTCAGAGCCTAGGATGTCCTGAAGCAAAAAGGAAAGCCGTGGTGACGTGGAGGGGACGCCAGGAAGCACAAAGCAGCAACCATGGAAACAAAAGAGAAAACACAGCGTAAGACTCACTGTGTTGGACTTAATGAACAAATCCGACTTAGGAACATTCTCCGGGAATGGAACTCGTTTGTAAGCTGGAGATTTACTGAAGATCAGTTACTTGGTACGTGTGAGACTCTAGGTTTCATCCCCAGCACTGAAAAAAAAAAAAAAGCAGCTAATAGAAGAAGTGGTTTCATTCATCCATTTACTTACTCATTTACTTGGTGAATGCTTGTCCCCCCTTCACAAAATGGACAGGCAAAGATCTGGATGCTGGGGTAGAATGGCAAGGAAGACAGGTCCTGGCTGTCGGCTACCAGGAGGTTTAACATTTGGTGGGGGAGGGGCCGGCCTGGTCCCCTCATTAGAATGAGGCTCCTCCCGTTGCTTCCCATGGAAACCTTTCTTATTCTCCTTCCTCTCCTTTGTTAAGAGCTGGTCAGATCTTTGTCAGATCTTCAAGCCCCTTGCCATTTTTTTTCTCACTTTCTGGGTTTTTTTCTTTGACAGTGGTCTCACTACATAGTTCAGGCTGACCTTGAACTCACTATGTAACCCAGGCTGGCCTTAAACTCCTGGCAGTCCTCCTGCCTCAGCCTCCTAAAATTTTTTTTGTTGTTTTTTAGACAAGCTCTTGCTGTTTGGTTCAGGTTGGGCTTGAACCCACTACGTAACCCCAGGCCTGTTTCAAACTCAGCAATCCTCCTGCCTCAGTCCCCCATCTCTTATTTTCTTTTTCTTATTTTCTAATTCAACCTTTTCCCATAAAATAAAAGTTTAATGGAAAAGATAGACGAGACAATAAACAAGTAGAGACATAAAAACATGACGAAGGCTCAGAAACAAAACTCCTTATAATTTATACCTCAGAAAGTTATAAGGCCATATGTTCTGGTTTCTTTGAGGAAATGACTCTGAGCTGAGAGTTTAAGGGTGAGCCTGAGTTCTCAAAGCCAACAGAGGAGGGAAGAGCCTTCTCAGAGGCCCTGAGGCAGGAGAAAACCTAACACGTACAAAGAACTGAGAAAACTAAGATAGCAGTAGTTGGAGCAAACCCTAGAATGCCAGTTGAAACAGTTTTGGAATCCAGTCCAGTGCCATATGTGAGGTTCTGCCACCAGGAAAGAAGTGACCAGTCCAAGGTCACATCCTGACAGTGACAGAAACAGGACTCAGATTTCCCTTGACTCTAAACCCAGTACTCTTTCCAGCATACCTCTTGACTTCTCTGCCTCTGAGGAGGAAAGAGGCAAATCGGAACTAGGTATGATGGCACATGCCTATAATCCCCAGCACTCAGGAGGCTGAGGCAGGAGGGTCTTCACTGTGAGTACAAGCCAATTTGGGCCACATAAGTGAGTTCAAGACCAGAATGAACTATATAGCAAGACCTTGTCTCAAAAAATCCAAAACGGAACAAAAAAGGATGTCAGCAAAATGCTGTTTTAGGGGACAGAATGGAAAAGAGTGTTTTCAGAGATAGCTACAAATACAAAATGAAATTTCATAGGCAAAGAGCTCAACAGTTGCTCTGGGACAGACCAAGAAAGAAAGAAAGAAAGAAAGAAAGAAAGAAAGAAAGAAAGAAAGAAAGAGAGAGAGAGAGAGAGAGAGAGAGAGAGAGAGAGAGAGAAAGAAAGAAAGAAAGAAAGAAAGAAAGAAAGAAAGAAAGAAAGAAAGAAAGAAAGAAAGAAAGAAGGAAAGAAAGTGACCTGAGTACAGTGTCTCATACCTGTAAACCCAGGCTGAGGCAGAAGGATCACTGAAAATTTGAGGCCAGCCTGGCTACATAGTGAGACCCTGTCTAGAAAAAACAAAACAAAAATGAAGAAAGTGATTTGGAAGTGGTAGGAATTTAATTTGTGTGTCCAGATACTCAATCTGCCCACTCTTTTTCTAGCTGGCACTGGGGATGAAACGTGGAGATTTCACACTGAACTACATACCCAACCCTTTTCAGTTGTTTACTTATTTATTTATTATTTTTAATTTTGGGACATAGTCTTGCTAAATTGCAAAATTGCCCAGGTTGGGTTTGAAATTATGATTCTCCTGCCTCAGCCTTCCAGAGTGCTGAGATTGCAGGCATTTGCTATAACACTCAGATAGCATTCTTGTAAGGTACATGAGGGTTCTGGAGAGGGAAGCAGGACTGGACTGAGGTTTTAACTGCCTCTTTTTTTTTTTTTTTTTTTTTTGAGACAGGGTCTCGCTTTGTAGTTCAGGCTGCCCGTGAGCTCACTATGTAGCCCAGGCAAGCCTCAAACTCAGCAATCCTCCTGTCTCTGCCTCCCCAGTGCTGGGATGACAGGCGTGAGCCACCACGGCCGATACTGTGGTATGTAGTATTGATTGCTGGTGGGTGTGAATCACGCCCAACATTGTATGTGGTTACCGGGGATCGAACTCAGGATCTTGCACTTGCGAGGCACTGACCTAAATCTCCGGACCTTGAGTGCCTCTGTTGAGGTGAGAAAAGGGGAAGCGGGAGGAAGGAAGCTCGGTGTCCTGACTGGAAGTCATCTCCAGCTCTGCCAGCAGGAGGAGCAATTTCCTAAGAATGGCAACTGACCTGGCTCCTAGGCTGGACAAATTTCTAATTGGAAACCATCAAGTCAGCCTACTGTGCTAAGGGAATGACAGGAAAGGGACAAAGGAGGGAGCTAAAAATTACTATTCACTGAAGTGTGTTTGTCCTGAAATCCACAGTCTTTGATGCAGGCCTTTTAAACCTGCTTTCCAAGCTGGCCTTGGTAGCCCACCTCTATAATCCCAACAGTCTTGGAGGTCGGGGCAGGAGGATCACAATTTGGAGCCCAGCATGGATAGTTTAGTAACTTGGCCAGACCCTGTTTCAAAAATAAAAAGTAAGAGGCCAGGCCTTGAACTCACAGCGTCTCTCCTACCTCAGCTTCTCGAGCGCTGGGATTACACGCATATGCCACTACACTTGGCCCTTGTCCACTCTTTTTTTTCCTAATTAATTTTATTGGTATATTTTAGATATATGCAATGATAACATTCACCATAGGGAGTTTGTATCCTTACATAATATACCTTGATTCTTTTTCACCTATTCTCCTCCCTCGGCCCCTCTTCCCCTCCTTATTTATTGCTTTTTTGGGTACCGGGGATTGAATGCAGGACCTTGCACTTGGGAGGCATGCACAGTGCCACTGAGCTACATCTTTGGTCCCTCCCCTCCTTATTTATAAAAGCTTTGTTTCCATCTTTCCCTTCTATTCTTTTTTTCTCTCTATCCCCCTCCACTGTTAAGTCCACACAATTTTGTCTCTAGCCTCAGCCTCTCTCCTGAGATTTGGGCCTAGATGGCAGACTGGATGTAGGCCATGTGGTTGTGGAAGTCAGATCCAGCATTGCACTGAGCTGGTCTCCCAGCATTCCCTGGATGTGTTCCCTCAGTGTCCCTGTCCCATAAGCGGCCCTACCAAAGCCTGAGGGGTCCAAGTCAGAGACAGGAACACGGGGCTGGCATGTAGCCCAGTGGTAGAGCACTTGCCTAGCATGAATGAGACGCTGGGTTCCAGCCCCAGCACCCCAGAAGGAAGGAAGGAAAGGACAAAATGAAGAAGGAAGGAAAGAACCTGGAAGGCCTCCCTTTCATTTTCCACATATATATGTTTTGGAGGGGGTTTAGTGGGGATTGAACTTGGACCTTCACACTGAGCTACATACCCAGCCCTTTTTTATTTTTCTTTTTTGAGACAGGGTCTTACTAAATCACTAAGTTGTCCAGACTGGGCTTAGATGTCTGATCCTCCTGCCTCAGTTTCCCAGACTGCTGCACTTACAGATGTGTGCTGCCACACGCAGCGTCCTGTCTCCCTCTTATAGGTCCTGCCTCGGCATGGACCAGAGGCAGCAAAGAGGAATCTGAGTCACACTCAGGAATACCCCTCTTCTATCCCCTTCCCATGCTTGTCTGAGATGGGTGGGTCCAGCCAGTGTCTAGTGTTGGTCTTCCTTGATGCCTGGTATATGTTGTTCCTTAGGTCAAAGACAGTGCTTGGGGCTCCCATGAGAACGTACAGTACTTAGCGCCCATATTCTCCTGCAGCAACAGAGAAACATTCCTCTACACTGTGGGTACCTTTCCCCAAGGCTGGAACCCAGGCATCTCCTTGGTGCCCACCCCGAAGAGTCCATGCAGACTCCTGATCTTGATGTTTACAGTCCTGTCCTCTTCTACACAGCACTAACAGAGGCAGAGACAGTAAAAACTACAAGCTGTTAGGGCTGATTGGAGGAGGTAGAGGAAATACGGGTTAAGTTTTTCTACAGCCCTTCAAAGGCCTTGGCCTCCTGCCTAGATCTGATTTGGGAACTGTATGTCCCAGAGAACTGGCTTGCTAGCCATCTGCTCCGAGCATGAAGAACCTAAGGACCCTCGTGGGAGGCTTTGTTCAAATTCACCAAGAAGGGCAGGATGGCTAGGCCTAGTAGCACACACTGTAATTCCAGCTGCTCTGGCGCCTGAGGCAAGAAGAGCCAGCAAGTTCCAGCAAGTTCCTGGGCAATTTAGCAATTTCACAACACACACACACAAAAATGGACTGGGGATATAGCTCATTGTGAAGGCCCTGGACTTGACCCTGCTACTACTAAATAAATAGGACAAGGGATATATAGCTCAGCACTGCCTGGATTTGATCCCCAGTACTGCAAAAACAGATACAATGAAGAAGAAAGGGAGCGAGGAAAGGGAGGAAGAAGAGAACAGGATGAGAACAACACAGTTGGGGACTTTGGCCAATCTAGGCCTCTGAAGGAATGGAGAGAAGAGATAGCTACATGTTACCAGGGTACTCAGAGGCCATGACAGGTCCCGGAGTAGAGAGCTCCTGTCCTAGCCCAGCCCCGCTGCTCCTAGAACCATACCCTCCAGACCAGGCTCGATGCAAACACTGCCTCAGTGAACAGCTACTTTCCCCACACAAGCTAGATGTTGTCCTCTGTCAGAAACAAGGGCTGGGAGAGGTCCATTTCCTTACAAAAGGGCCTGTACAAGTGCAGGGCAGGTGGACGCTGGGACTAGCACCTGGTAACTGATTAGGCTGCTACAAAATGACTGTCCATTTCAGGGAGCAGATGAGCAGCCTGAGGATGTCTGGGAGGGGATAAGTGAGCGCTCCAGTGCCTAGGGAGCAGCTCGCTCCAACACAGGAAATGCCTTTGGCCCTCTGACCTGTCATCTCTAGGTGGAGGGATGGTTCAGGCAGTAGGCAAGTCTTCCCAGTGAAAACTATAAGATAGAAATAGGGAAAGGCTTTCCTTCCGCTCTCCTGTCCCTTCTCCCTTCCTCCTTTTTTTTCCCTTTCTCTTCCCCCCTTCACTTCCCTGCCCTGCCCTGCCCTCCCCTCCCTTGTACTGGGGATTGAACACAGAACTGTCACACTGAGCTACATTTCCCCAAAGAATAGACATACATGTAGACATATGAGTCTGCCAAAACATGTACACATGCTTCAGGAAAAAAAAAAACTTGAATAAAATTTTAATACTGAATTTACTGAGACATCCTGAGATTAATACATGTAACCTTTGGCCTTGTGCAATTACAAGAGGTGCTCAAAGCGGTGGCCACCAGCTTGCAGACATTAGTATGGTGAACTTTTCTGCCTGGGTAACCTTGGCCATTGAGATTGCTGCACATGCATTATCAGTTTCTTTTCTAAGGGCCAGAAATGTAGTGGGTTTTCTGCGATATATGACAGCCTCTAGGGCGCCCATAGAAGAGTAACAACATCTGTTGAAAATACCTCGTGTTATTTTTTTTCCTGAAGTGTGTGTGTGTGTGTGTGTGTGTGTGTGTGTGTGTATTTTGGGAGACTGTCTCTGTCCCTGTCCCTGTCTCTTCCTCTCCTCCCTCCCTTCATAATACACAAGAAATGCTGTCCAAATTCCTTACTGCAGGCTACCAAATCCCTGCATGAACTGGCCCTTCCAAATCTCACCATTTGTTCATTTCACTTCAGCTATGTGGGCTTTCTTTCTGGTCTTTCAAGACCATCTCCAATGCCCAGTATTTCCATGTGTTGTTTCCTCTGCCAGATTTGCTTTACCTTAAAATCTTACTCTTTTCTTTTTCTTCTTCAAGCTTTTTTTTTTTTTTTAGATAGGTCTCTCTATGTAGCCCAGGCTGGCCAAGAACTAGCAGAGACCCTCCTGCCTCAGCCTTCAGAATGCTGGGATTATAAGTGTGCACCATTATAGATAGCTGCCCTAAGATCTTAGTATGGTTGGCTCCTCATAATTCATATCTCAGCCACCTCTTCCTACATCTTCCCTAACCCTAATCCTATTTACGTCCTTCAGAGCCCTAATCAGAATTTAAAATTGGAATTAGGGGAAATAAAAACAATGAAGATGTGTTATGTATATGACCCAACCCCCCCCCATGATGAATGTAATCATTATGTATTGCAAACATGTAGTAAGAAAAAAATTTTTAAGTGTACTTGGGAGGCTGAAACAGGAGGATCACCACAATTTTGAGGCCAGCCTGGGTTCCATAGTCAGTTCTAACCCAGCCTGGACTACATAGTGAGTTCAAGGCCAGCCTGCACAACTAAGTGAGACTCTGTCTCAAAAAAAAAAAAATGCACACAAAAACCCAAAGTGGAAGTGGCTGGGGATATAGCTCAGTGGTAGAATATTTGCATGATGTGTACAAGGCCTTGAGTTCCATCTCCAGTACCTCTACTAATGATGGTAATAATATAAGGGTAGAGTTAAGTCGATGTAGGTGTCTGTCTCCTTGTGATAGAAGGTGCTTGTTTCTCTGCTTATTGTCTGTTCCTCCTTCAGCATATCAGCTCCATGTTTGTACCTGTAATATTCAACAGTTCTAACAGTAGGTACTGAAGAAAATATTTGGTTGGAATCTCAGTACTCCAGAGGCTAAGGCAAGAGTACTGCAAGTTCAAGGCCAGCCTGGGCTACATAGCAAGACTCCGTCTTGAGAACATAGCAAAACAAACAAGAAAAATAGTTGGAATAAATGAAGTAATGAATCAATAGTTCAGTAGTGCTTTCTTGTTTCCAAAATCTTCTTCCTCAGTAAATATTTCAGATTTGGAGAGACAGGAAGATACTGGAGAAGGAAGGGTTATTTTTCAACTCCCTGAAGGGAACAAAACAGATTTTAAGGACTTGAAGCCCGTGTCTATCCAAATAATTAGCAAAAGTTGTACCTATTCACTAGAGCTCTCCTTGACCCAGGGAGCTGCCTTTGAATTATCGCCTTTGAATTATGGTGAGTCATCACCGGCAATAAAGCAGCCTTTGTCAATACTCTCTGCTTCAAATTTGTCACTAATTCCAGCTGGCCTTGTCCCAGGCAATCTGAATGACGGAAAGGCAGTGCATATAATTTAATCAGTGGCTGGGCCCCCTCAGGATGGGCTGCCCATGTCTCTGTGATCCTCATCCTTAAAAGGTGCCCCAGGGACAGTGATTTTTGCACTGAAGAAAGGAGTGCCGGCAGGAGCATGTGGTTTGAGTGGCCTGAGGTGGGGTGAGACAGAGACCTAGACTGAGACTGAGTCACAGAAAGTCCTTGGAAAGGCAGGGAAAAGGCAAGGGACAAAGCCACAGAAAAGAATAGCTGTAATGACAGTCATTGTGATACCAGTGGCCCTCACTAGAGAGCTTAACAAACTGTTCAGGCCATTAGCTCGCTTTGGCCCTACAACAGCTGGGTACAGGTTGTTATTTCTGTGTCGCAGACAGGGAAAGCGAGGCTCAGGGGTGGGGACTGAGGCATTAGTGGCCTCCTTGCTTTGCAGTGCCCTGGCCCCTCCTTGATCTGCTGTCACTGAGTCCAGTGGCTCCCTGGCGGTTGCTGTGGCACTTCTGGAGTGTCAGAGCAGGGGACAGGGGTAGCACAGCAGGCAGAAGGCTTGCAGTGGCTGGAGTTCCAGAGAAGGGTGAAGGAAAGTGGACAGGTGGTCCGTCTTGCTAGGTTACAGACTGAGGAGAGCTGTGTCCACCTTGGCTCTGGAGATGTTCTGGAGGGGCTGTATCAAGGTGGTCCATTCCTGGTTTCCTGGGCCCCTTTGGTAGTGGGCACTTCACTTTGGTGCCAAGAATGGAAGGCCAGGAAACCCAAGCTCCTGGGAGAGTCAGACAGTGATCAGGTACAGTCGCAAGTGTCATCATTCATTTGACCAGTATTTTTGTGTAATCTCTTCCCCCGCATATATAGTGCTGAGGGTACAGCAAAGAACAAAGCACATAAATCCCTGCCCTTGTGAAGTTTACGTGTGTGTGTGTGTACATGTGCATAATGTGATGCTTGGAATTTAATCCAGGGTCTTGATATAGGGACGATATAGGACCTTCAAATGATATAAGGGAAATATTATAATTCTCAACCTATTAGATGTTTGATGCACTGAGGTCATGTCCTCTAAAATCAAAGAATGAATTCTAGAAACAGTGGAGGTTAAGATTAGGAAATGTTGCTTGAGAAGATAGTGCGTGAGAGGGAGGAAGGTCCTGAATGTGTAGCTGAGAATTCTACTTTACAGGAGAAGTTTTACAGAGGAAAGACCATGTGAATATAACATGGGTTAAAGCTATGAACAACCAATAAGGTTACAAGTCTAGTCGTTTAGATAATAGTGATCCAATGGGGGAACAAGTCACATAACAAGTGTACAAGAGCAGAGACTTTATCTAGGAAATGATGGGTCTGGAGGTCTTGATCACCCACCAGGGTGACTGATGTCTGTATCCAGACGTGGTTAGGCCAGGTGTCACCCCTTATCTCATCTCTTGGGGAAGTATGCAGGCCTGGTCATTTTGTCTTTATCTCAAGGCCTGGTCTCCAGCAGACACACCTCAGGCCACAGTTGTAATGTCTTCATGTTTTGGTCTGACTCTCTCCAGGCCCCAGCCCTATCTGACTACCTAGAATATTTCGACCAGGCTTAGCAGTCAGTCTAGAATAGTCTCACTGTGCTACATGCCTAACCCTTTTCATTTGTTTATTTATTTATTTTCAGTTTTTAGACAGAGTCTTGCTAAATTATACAGGATAAGCTTGAACTTGTAATCCTCCAACCATGGCCTCCCATAATGCTATGATTATAGGAGTGCAGCACCATGTTTGGCTATAGCCAACACACCTGAAATTTACCTTGAGGAGAGCAGCAAATTGAAAAAACAATTGAAACAGTGTTACCTGCTCACACATACACACACTTCCTACAAGAAATTGGCTCATGGAGGCTGAGAACAAAAACTGCAGTTTACTAGCAGGAGACCCAGGTGAATGCATGCATATGAGATATATATATATATCAAAGTAAAAGATAGGTAAATAGGAAGAATGGAGAAGTTAAAAAATTACCCATTGTTTCAAAATTATTTTAAGATACATGCTAGCTTGTTTTGTTTATACTAGTTTTCTTTTATTTATTGAAAAGAAAGTTTTGTCCTTTCATTTACTTCTTTTTTGTAAAAAGAGTCTTTGTCTATGGCTTATACTCTGAGTAACATTTTGACCATTCTTCTTTTTACCATGGTACACAGCATATTAAGCATTGTTATTCTCTGATTATTTTGTTAGTGAAATTTTGTTTTATTTTTTTCATAGAAGTAAAAAAGTGCTTTTTGTATTTTTTGTTAATATCTACTTGTATTACATTAAAATTAAAAAGTTCAAAGGCAAGAAAAAATGGATGTTACAGCTGAAGTCAGGCACAGAGAATTCTTTCTCATCAGCCTTTATTGTACTCAAGCCATTCAGGAGCTGAATGAGGCCTATTTACACTGAAGAAGATAGTCTTATTTAGGTAGCCAATTTCAATGTGGTTTTTTCCCCTTTTTGTCTCTATGTTGATGGCTTTTTGTTATTTTGTTATTTATTTATCTATCTACCTATCTATCTATCTATTTATTTTTCTGCTCAGGTTGGGGGGTGCCAGGGAACGAACTCATGACCCTGCACTTGCAAGGCAGGTGGCAATGCCACTGAACTAAATCCCCAGCCGGTTTACTTTGCACTGCTCAGTATCAAACCCAGGGCCTTGAGCATGCTAGGCAAATTCTCTGTACAACTGGACCACATCCTCAGCCTTACCAATTCAAGTGTTTTTTTTGTTTTGTTTTGTTTTTCCAACAGTCTTTTTTCTCTGACAGTGTATACTTTTATTTTAAGCAAAACATTTATTGGTACATTTTAGATATACATAATGTTAACACTCATCATAGGGAATTTGCACCTATATATGATATATCGTGCCTCTTCTTTTTTTTTTTTTTTTTTTAGCATTGTCCCCTCCCCTCGACCTCTACCTTCCCTATATATAAAAGAATTGTTTGGGGCCAGAGATTTAGCTCAGTGGTTCTGCTGCCTGCCTCGCAAGCACAAGGTCCTGAGTTTGATCCCTGGTAATCATGTACAGTGCTGGGCGTGGTGACTCACGCCCACCAGCAATCAGTACCATATACCACAGTGCTGTGCGTGGTGGCTCACGCCTGTAATCCCAGCACTCGGGAGGCAGAGACAGGAGGATTGCTGAGCTCCAGGTTTGCCTAGGCTCCATAGTGAGCTCAGGGCCAGCCTGGACTACAAAGTGAGACCCTGTCTCAAAAAAAAAAAAAGATTTGTTTTCATTTTTCCTTCTATTTTTACCATTTTTTCTTGTTCCTTCTTCTTCTCATTTGAACATTTTCTTCCCATTTCCAAATATCTATTTTAGTCTTAATTTCTACTTTTGGTTTTTCACACCAGAGAAACAATGTGGTATTTAAACATGTGTCTGATTTATTTCACTTAAGAGTATGGTCTCAAGGTGAATCCATTTAGCTATAAATGTCTCAAGCTCATCCTTCTTTGTGGCAGGGTAGTGCTCCATTGTGTATACACCTTGGGTTGGGGATTTAGCTCAGTGGTTCCGGTATCTGCCTTGCAAGTACAAGGTCCCGAGTTCAAGCCTTGGTAAACACATAGCACAATGCTGGGCATAGTGACTCACACCTACCAGCAATCAGTACCACACACCACAATGTCAGGCATAGTGGCTCAAGCCTGTAATCCCAGTACTTGGGAGGCAGAGGCAGGAGGATTTCTGAGTTTGAGGCTTGCCTGACTTACATAGTGAGCTCACGGGCAGCCTGAACTACAAAGCGAGACCCTGTCTCAAAAAACAAAAATACCACATCTTTATCCATTTATCGGTTGATGGGCATTTGGGCTGTTTCTAAGATTTAGCTATCACAAATTGTGCTGCTATAAATATGGGTGTGCATATATTACTGTGGTATGATGCTTTTAATTCTTTTGGGAAGATACCAAGAAGGGGAATGGCTGGGTCAGATGGAACCTCCAGTTTTAGTTTTCTGAGCAATCTCCACACTAATTTTGACAGTGGTTTCACAAGTCTACACTCCCACCAACAGTGGAGAAGAGTTCCTTTTTCCCCATCAGCATTTTTTTATTGAATGATTTCTTGGTAACAGCCATTCTTTCAGGAGTGAGATGTAATCTCAATTTGCTCTTAATTTACATTTTGCAAATGACCAGGGATGAACATATACCATTTCTACTTCTTCATCTGAGAAGAGTCTATTCATTTCAGATCCCCATTTTTGGATTGGGTCTTTAAATGTGGCAGGAATCTGATTTTCTTGAATTTTTTATATATTCTAGGTAGTAGTTCTTTGTCTGAGGAACAGGTAGGAAAAATTTTTCCCTACACTGAGTTTTGTCTTCACTCTGTTGGTGGTTTCTCTTTCTGTGCAGAAGCTTTTTAATAAGATGAAATCCCTATTGTTGATCCTTTGTTTCTGTGAGACTGAGGTTTGTTCATAAAGCCTTTGGCTATACCAGTGTTTTTGAGAGTTCTACCTATTCTATTTTTCTCTTGGCTCCAGGATGGAACTCAGGACCTCAGATCCCCAGCCTGGGTTCTACCTATTCTATCTTCTAGCAGATTGTGTTTCAGTTTTAATATTTAGATTTTAAAAATATTTAGATATTTGATCCTTTTCAATTTTAGTTTAGTCCATGGTGAGATATGGTCCTAGTTTTAATTTTAGGCATGTGGAAAGCCACTTTTTCCAGCACCTTTTATTAAAGAGCCTGTATTTATACCAGTGAAGGTATTTGATTCCTTTGCCAAAGATAAGGTGGGCTGAGTATGTCTCAAGTTTTTTCAGTCAATTTGTCACAGTTTATTATTTCAGCACTATAACTGAGAAGGAACCTGAACTGGAGTTGTTTTTCCTGCATTTTCTCATCTGTTGCATTGATACTTAGGTCTGTTTTTCTGCCAGTACCATGCTGTTTTTATCACAGTAGCTTTGTAATATAATTTCAGATCAGGGATTATGATGTCTCCTCCCTTGCCTTTGTTGCCCAGAATTGCTTTTGCTGTTCTAGGTCTCTTCTGTTTTCAAATGAATTTTAGGGTGGTTTTCTCTAATTCTGTGAAATATGAAATATGTTGTTGGAATTTTGATTGTTACATTAAATCTGTAAAATAATTTTGGCCATTTTCTTTTTTATCTTTCCTGTCTTTTTTTCTTCCTTCCTTCCCTTCTTTTTTGTCCCAGAGATCACACTCAAGGTTTTGTGCTTGTCAGGGCAGGTGCTGTGCCACCAAGCTACATTCCCACAGCTTGACCATTTTCACTATATTGGTTCTTCCTACACAACAAGGGATATTTTTCCATTTTCTGATGTCCTCTTCTATCTCCTTTTTCAGAGTGCTGTAGTCTTCAGTATGGAGGTCTTTATTTCCTTCATTAGATTAATTCCTAGGTATTTCTTTTTTTCTGGATGCTAATGTGAAAGGTGTTTTCCTAATTTCTCTCTCAGTGAGTCTGTTATTCATTACAGGAAGGAAACTGATTTTTGAGTGTTGACTTTGTATTGAGTTATGTTACTGAATTTGGTTATTGAATCTAGAAGTCCTGGTGTAGCTTTTGGGGTCTTGTATGTAGAGTATCGTGTCATCTGCAAATAATAATTTAACTTCCTCTTTTCCTATGCTTATTCCTTTTATTTTTTTTCCTGTTGTCTAAATATTCTGGCTGTTTCCAGAACTATATTGAACAAGACTGGTAATAGTGACCACCCTTGTCTTGATTCTGATTTTAGCAAGTTCCGTTTTTTTTTTTTTTCCCATTTAGTGTCATGTTAGCTGTTGGTTTGTCATAGATGGCTTTCATCAGATTGAGATAAAGACTATCTACTTCAATTTTCTATAGGGTTTTTATCATGAACGGGTGTTGGACCTTTTCATATGCTTTTTATGCATCTATTGAGAGGGTCATATGCTTTTTTTTTTTTTTTTTTTTTGTACCAGTGATCAAGCTCAGGACCCTGTGCTTGCAAGACAGGCACAACACCACTGAGCCAGATCTTTGGCCCAATCATATGGTACTTGACTCTGTTAATGTGGTCTATTACATTTATTGATTTGCATATGTTAAACTATCTCTGCATTCTGGGAGTGAATCTTTCTTGGTCATGGTGTATAACCTTCTTAATGATTTTCTGCATTTTGTTCACCAGTATCTTATTGAGGAGTTTTACATTGAGACAGTGTTACTGTGCAGTTCAAGCTGGCCTTGAACTCAACATGTAGCATAGGCTGACCCGGAACCCTTGGCAGTCTTCCTGCCTCACCCTCCCAAGTGCTGGGACTATAAGTATGTGCCCCCATGCCTGGCAACTGTTGGATTTTTAAGTACAGTGAATAGACTGAGGAGGGGAGGGACAGAGGCAAAGCAATGAGGAACTCAAGGGTAAAGGAGCAGTTAGTACCACTGCAGTGATCCAAGTGAAAGACTGCAGGGCTTTAGACCAGGGTGGCAACCTTGCTGATGGTTAGAAATGGTAGATTCCAGCTAGTTTCTGAAGGTGGAAGCTACAGTATTTGCAGATGAATTGATCATGGATGGGGTGGGATGAAAGAAGAGTGAAAGATGATCAATGTCCTTACCCTTCTTAGTTGTGTCACTATCATAATTTATATATACATGGCCTTCCAAAGCCTCATGTGCTTATAGGTGAGCCTTTTGGTGTGTGTGATACTGGAATAGTTCACTGATGTGTTCATAGCTGGGTGTGTTGCTAGGAGGTGAAGCCTGGTGGGAGAGGTGGATCACTGTGGGTGTTGCCTGGAACAGTATGTATGTATATCCTCTTCCCTTGGTCCCACTCTTTCTGCCTGCCATGCTATGAGCAAGTCTCCTCTGCCATGCCCCAGCATCTTGCCTTGACAGCTGACCATGGACTGAAACCTCTACAAACTGTGAGCTAAAACAAGCCTTTCTTCCTGTACCTTGCCAGATATTTTATCCCAGCATGAGAAAGTAATTAAGTCTCTGATCTTGGGCCAGTTGCTTCCCACCACCTCTGAACTTACCTTTCTTTATCTATAAGGTGCTCACAAGACTCTTGTAAAGGCTTTTTTTTTGAGACGGGGTCTTGCCATGCTGTCCAGGCTGGCCTTGAACTTCCGAGCTCACCAGACTTGATGCCAGATACTTGTAGTGACAGGTACCAAGGCAGGAGGAACACATGTTCAAGGCCAGCCTGGGCAGGGCAGCAAGGTCTTATCTCAGAAAGGGGGAGGGGGTAGGACTGGGCATATAGCTCAAAGTGAAATGCCCTGAGTTCAAATCCTAGTGAACACACATATACACACACACTCACTCACTCACTCACTCATTCCTGGGCTCAAATGAGCCTCCTGCCTCAGCTTTCTAAGTATTTGAGATTTCTGGTACAGTGCCTGACTTCTGAAGATTTAACGAGGTGATTATGTAAAACCCCCATCTATAGCTGGCACAGAGCAGATGTTCCCTGAGCACTACCTGCTTCCTTGACCTTCCTTTTTGAGGAAAACTGGAGAAGTTTCACAGTGGAGCTAAGATAAAAGGAGCTGTGATGAATGAGTAGGGCTTTGCTGGGTGAAGAGGCCCAGAGGGCTCATCCTTCACAACAGGTGGGAGGAAATCAAGACAATGGCAGGCAGGCCATAGAGGAAGTCCTGGGGGTGAGGAAGACAGGAAGACACAGAGCCCCTGGAGGTAGAGAACTCATAATGGGAAGACAGTCATGTGTGAGGAAAGGGGCCCAACTTGGAGTGAGGAAGGGATGGGAGGCCAACCTCCTGCTCCCCAGCTCCGCCTTGGATCAGACATGTCCTTTTAAAACCTTCTGAGTTACAGGATGAAGCAGATTCTAATTATGGCACAAAAAACTCTCAGCACACCAAGGACTTACTGAGGTTTGTGCTGTGTGGAATCCTACAGAAAACATCTGGCTTGGCTACTGGCCAGGACAGACCTCTGTGTCTGAGCCCGGCCATACACACACTGATTGCAAACATATGGCCTCCAGGCCCAGGCTCTGAGAGCCATCTTTTACTCTTGCCTGAATCCCCCTGGCTGGGGCCTGCTACTAGGGTCCCTTACTAATTGCATAAAAACATGGATCCCCTTAATTGGGATCACTAGGCCCATGCTCAGGGAACTCTTATCCAGAATCAGACATAAGCTCTACCCTCAAGGGAAGGTCTGATAGCAGGCTCTCTGGGTTGGCATTCATCACATCGCTATTATGCAAGTGTAGAACTTTCTCTTGACCCTACTAAACCTTATTTTCTGGCTCTTCAAAAATGGATGTAAGTGACACCTCCTGTACAGTACTGACAGAGGACAGTACTGACCATCAGTGTCGACTTTACCTTACCCCTTTCTCCAACTTCATTCTCGATACTACCATTATCCTTATTATGTGTATAGCAGAAACCTCTGGACAGTATTAGCAGGCCTGAGTGGCACAAGCATCTTGCCCCTCCACAGTTGGGCTGTTACTCTGGAAGTAGCAGAACTTGGCTGAGTTCATTCCCACCCAAGGTCAGTTCAGCTCCAACTGAGTTCTTCCCTCTGAATTAACCATTTGTTCTCTTCAGCAAAGACATGCTTGTGCCTTCATTCTAAGTCCTGCCTGCTTGATACTTGTTAACAGCAGGTGTCCCAAGGCCCACCCAGCTCCCTCCTTCCCATGCGTGTAACAAATAAAACATTGGATATCTTTGGGGACTTTGTCTTTGCTGCCCAGAGCAGCTTAGATCAACCCAAGACTCAGTTTCTCTCAAGTCTCTTTCTGTTTCTTTATTTCCCTCTTTCCTATCTTGTGGATGTTATACTGGCTCCCAAGATATCAGGGCCCACTGCAGAGGTCTCTAGTAACATCCTCATTCTCATTCCCTCTAATGCAATTCAAAGTAAATTTTGTGGGGCTGGCATCTGCCTTGCAAGCACAAGGTCCCGAGTTCGATCCCTGGTAACCACATGCCACAGTGCTCGGCGTGATGACCCATGCCAACCAGCAATCAGTACCACATGCCACAGTGGCAGAGGCAGGAGGATTGCTGTGAGTTCAAGGCTTGCCTAGGCTATATAGTGAGCTCAGGGCCAGCCTGAACTACAAAGTGAGACCCTGTCTCAAAAAAAAAAAGTAAATATTGTGCCAAACTGTTCAAAGAGTAAGAAAGGCTACCCATGTTCTGATTTTCCTTGTGAAGACTACTTTGATTTTTTTGTTTGTTTGTTTGATTTTGAAACAATACGAATTGAGAGTTGGCTGAGATTTCAGACGTGTACCACCATGCCCAGCCGATTTTTATATTTTTTGTATAGGGGATTTGGCCCAGGGCCTTCACACTTAACTACATCCTCAGACCTTTTTATTTTTATATTTATTTTTTTCGAGACAGGGTCTCCCTAAATTGACCAAACTGGGCTCTAATTTACAATTCTCTTCCCTCAGCCTCCCAGAGTGCTCACATTATAGTCATGCACTACATCCTATCATGCCAGCCTTTTTTTTTTTTTTTTACAGGGTCTCACTGTGTTGCCCAGGCTGAATTTGACCTCAAGAGCCTCAGTCCTCAGGCTCCTGCCTCCTGAGTGCTGGGAGAGCATGTGTACTCCCATGCCTACCTTTTGCACCTATACACTTTAATCTTTTGCTGTCAGTGTGATCAGGGTATCATAAAGTTATCAAGGACAGGGCCTGGAGTGTGGCTCAGTGGCAGATCACTTGGCTCACTTGCACAAGCCCTGGGTTTGGTCCCTAGAGCTGCAGAAAATAATAACAATAAAGTTATCAAGATCAGTAATGTAAACTAGCATTGATTTGATCAACTGATTCATAAGTACATCAGGGTAATAGTTATCCTATCATATTATGAGTTACTACCATGAAGTTATCACAGTAAGTTAGAGTTTTTGGCTCATTCCCCACCCTTACCTTTCACAACTAACTCAATCTTCTCTTATCTTTACTTGCCACACACTCTCTCCCTAAGGCTCATTTTCTGCTTTCTTCCTGAAAAATCTTTCTCTCCTCATCCTGATCCCCCCAGTTCTTTTTGTCTTGTTAAGGCCTTTTCCCAACAGGGAGGTTGAGGCAAGAGGATCACTGAAAATTCTAGGCCAGTCTGGGATACACAGTTCAGGGGTATCCTGAACTAGTGAAACCTTCTCTAAAAAAACAAAAAAATATACATGAAAGAATTAAAAGCATCTTACCACAGCAACATATATGCACCCATGTTTATAGCAGCACAGTTTGTGATAGCTAAATCTTGGAAACAGCCCAAATGCCCATCAATCAGAGACTGGATAGAAGATATGGGGTTTTAAAAAAATAAAATGGAGTATTATTCAGCCACAAAAAAGATAAATTAGACATTTATACTAAATGGATGCAACTTGAGCCCATATTTATAAGTGAAGTAAATAGGACACAGATGTGTAAATACTATGTCATTTTTCTAGTATGAGAAACTGAAGGTGTAATTGAGGTCCAGAATGTATCATAGGTATTGTGAAATAGGAAGTAATGTTCAACTGGGTAGGGGCAGGTGAAAACAAAGATGGGAAAGAAAAAAATTTGATGGTAAAAAATACAAAAAGTAAACAAAATTTATGTATATAGGGGTGGGGGTTGTAAGAGCGAGGGAATGGGAAAAAAAGAATCAGGATACATCATGCACAGCTGCAAATTCTCAATGATTTAATGTGATTATAATGTATACTGAAAATGTACCAATAAAATCAATAAAGGGAAAAAAATTTTAAAAACCCAAACTAAATGCATGCTTGTGGAATGAAGGAGCCAACTAGCAGCAATCAGCTTTCCCACCAAGCCACCTCCCTTGGGGAGTTCTGGGCCCCCAGCAAACTTCTTTCAAACCAAAAGCTGATAACTGAGCATGAAATTCGATGAACAAGGGGACGGTTGACTACCAGGTCACTGTGAGAATGGTGTGTGTCTTCCCTCGAGGCACTTCTGTCTGAGTTCATCATCATCTGTTCTCTGTGGGCTCAGGAAGGGGTGGTCTTTTTTGTTGTCTATAAAATGGCAAAAAGCCCCGTCTCTGGGGGGTCCTCATGGAGATGTACTGAGGTAATGGCAGGCAGGAGTTGCTTTGATGTAGCATTTAATGATCAAACAGAAAATATGTTGCTCTTTGTCTCAATTCTTTGCAAGACACATGCAGATAAGGGCCCTCCTGTTTGTACAGCAGCATCTCTTGCAATCAGGTTACAATTGACATTATCGCTTTCTTTACATCTGGCAGATTCCCAGCCTGCGGCAACATACTGGTCACCATAGAGACTTGAGAAGTACCTTTGTCTCATTGGTATCATATTTACAAACCAACCATTAAAGTAGATTATTTTACAGATGGCTGATCTCATCTATTCAATGCTCATTCTATTAGTTCCTATTTCAGAAAGTGACATGTTTTTTTATTTTGTTCCCTTAGGCACAAGAAAAAACTATGAATTTTTGCTGATGTTTTTAAAAGCAAGACACAAGGTATGCTGTTGGAGCAGTGAAGAAACTGGATAGATGAAAGGGGAGGCTTGTAAGGGAACCACGGGATGCACTATTTACTCCTTCATTCAGCTGCACAGCGCGCACTATGTGCCAGTGAGTGGGCTAAGTACTGGGGGTAAAACAGTAAGCCTAAAACAAATCACTTTTCTGGAGCTGAGTACAGTGGGGAAAGCCTATAATCTCAGCACTTAGGAGGCTGAGCCAAGAGGATAGCCATGAATGCAAGACCAGCCTAAACTATGGACACCGTCTCAGAAAACCAAAGGAGAAAAAAAAAACTCCAAAAGTTAGTCTCACGGGCTTCGGTTTTCAAACGAAGCTTTACTAGTGTGGCTGTATATGATGGAAAGAATGGAAGCAGCAGGCATAGGCTCCTAACCTTTGAAGGATTTTCCTGATGAAGTAGTCTCACTTGAAACCTGAAGGCTGGGTATATCTCGGAAATAAAATTAGGAGAGAGAGTGAGGTAGTGGTGCATGTAATCCCAGCTACTGAGGCCAAGGCAGGAGGATTTGAGTGGAAAGCCAGCCTGAGCAACCTACTTTTTCTGTTTTTTTTTTTTTTTTTTTTTTTTTTTTTGCAGTATTGGGGATCAAACTTGGGCCCTTTTGCTTCCAAGGTAGGTGCGGTACCACTTGAGCTAAACCCCTGGCCCTAGCCTGAGCAACTTACAATGGAAGAAAAATGGGAAATAAAACAATATCTAAAGACTCTGAAGAGAAAAGGAGACAGGATAAATTGGAGGGCCTAAAAGAAAGTCAGAAACAAAATGAAATATTGGGAGATTGGTGTCTACTTGTAACCCCAGTACTTTGGGAGGTTGAGGTAGGAAGAGCTCATGTTAGGCCCCAGCCTGGGTATTTTGGAAACTTTGCAAGACCTTTTGTCAGAATGAAAAATAAAAACAGGTAGAATGTGGATTAGTACAAAGGTTCTGAGTTTAATCCTTAGTACTAAAAGAAATGGGAGGACTGCAGGAATAGAAAAACCATGGGGGTGAACTGCTTGGATGCACTTTGTTTGATGTCTGGGGACTAGCCAAGAGGAAATGTCCAGGTGGCAGGTGACCATGTGGTTTGGACATCCAGCCACTGTCAGTGAACAAGGCGTTGGGTGTTGGGAGCTGCTGCGCTAGGACCACACTGCGGGGAGACTCACAAAAGCAGAGTCCGGACTTGACTGCAGGCAGTACATCTGAACAGGTGTTAGAAGAGGAAGTGACAAGCCGAGCTGAGCCCGAGCCAGAGCCCAAGCCCAAGCTGGGTTTGGGCAGCAGTGTGTGGGAAGGTTCACGGAAAGGAAGGAGCCCCCAGCAAAGATGGCAGAGCATGTGGAGGTCATGAGAACTGCCATAGCACCTGCACAGAGCCAGGCAGCCTGTTGGCCCCGGTGGGTGACACAAGCCAGAGCCAACTGTTCCATTTTCATGGATTCTTTGAGGCTCTTGTTAAATCATATTAAGTACAGAGGTAATAAGTACTAAAAGCTCATTAGTTCCTGGGGCTGGGGCTGGAGTTCAGTAGTACAGCATGTGCTCGGCACGCATACAGGAGGCCTGGAGTCAATCCTCAGCACAAACACGTACACGCAAAACCCCTCATTACGTCCTGATTATTTTACTGTTATCTCTGTTCTCCTGTTGCTTGGTGGAAGTGGTGGATAACAGTGTGGTGCAGCCCGTCTTTCCCCAAGTCCCTGTACTATGACATCTATCTGCAGCTTGAAATCAGCCATGGAAATTGGCCAGCACTACAAATCAGCACTTGGTTAGTTTTGTTGAAGATCTATAGTTAAGAAACTGACGAAAATGTTAAAAATGCACATTAAGGGGGCCAGAGATTTAGCTCAGTGGTTACAGTGCCTGCCTCACAAGTGCAAGGTCCTGAGTTTGATCCCAGTAACAACATACAATGCTGGGCGTGGTGGCTCACGCCTGTCATCCCAGCACTCGGGAGGCAGAAACAGGAGAATTGCGGAGTTCAAGGCTTGCCTGGGCCACATAGTGAGCTCAGGGCCAGCCTGAAGTACAAAGTGAGACCCTGTCTCAAAAAAAAAAAAAAAAAAAAAAAAAAAAAAAAAAAAAAAAAAAAAAAAAAAAAAAAAAAAAAAAAAAAAAAAAAAAAAAAAAAAAAAAGCACATTAAGCTGGGCCACACCTGTAATCCCAGCACTCTGGGAGACCAAGGCAGGAGGATCCCAAATTTGAACTGAACCTAGGCAACTGAGACTCTTCTCAAAGTTTAGGGCTGGGGATGTAACTCAGTCTAAAGGCTCTGGGTTCAATCCTTACTTAGTACCCTGCCAAAGAAGTTCAGTGGGTTCTGGACATTATATAGTCACCAAGATTGTTTTTGGCTATATATAATTTTTTGGTTTTTGTTTTTGCAGTATAGAGGACTAAACTATTCTCTTGTTCTTGCAAGGTATGTGTGGTACCCAGGCAACACTTTTTTTTTTTATAAGGTCTCACTGTGTAATCCAAACTGCCCTCAAACCTGTAGTGACCCTCCTATCTCAGCCTCCCAAGAGTTTGGATTATGGGTGCATACCACCACACCTAGCTATGAAGTAAACATTTATCAGACAAAATTATTAGTAAACAGTGCAATTATTTGGTAAACTCAGTAAATCTCTTGATGCCTTAACTACACCTTCCACAAAAATGTTCTTTTAGCAGATGAAGCAAAACCCCAGAAGACACAATAAAGTTTATGCCACTGGAGCAATTAAAATCCTCCAATCAATTTGAGACTGACTCTAAGAGACATTCTGAAAGTTAAGAGCATGGAGTTTACTAGATCTGCCTTCTAGGGAGGCGAATAACCCCTAAACATTTGAGACAGTTCACATATATTGAGTAACACTCAACAATTTCTTTTCAGTATTTATTTAGTTATTGGGACAGGGTCTAGTTATGTAGTTCAGGCTGGCCCCCAACTCGCAGTGACCCTCCTGCTTCCACATCCTGAGTGTTGGAATTTTAGGTGTGCACCAGCAAACTTGGCTAAGAGCCAATTTCTAATCTGCCATGTAATATGAGATCTTTAAGTATAATACAAATAGCTGCTCAAGTGATCATATTACCTGCTTTGTGTGTGGCCTTTCCAACAAAAATGACAGCTGATCTTAGCTATCAGTTGATCAGCATACTGGTACACAAGGAAGCCCAGCACTTGGGAGGCTGAGTCAGGAATGCCACAAAAGTTGGAGACCAGCCTGGATCACATAATAAACTGCAGGTCAGCCTGAACTGAATACAGTATCTTTTGAATGAATAACTGTCTGACATTGTTTTACTCAGTAAGTTACAGACATCCTAAAAAAATGCTCTGGCTATAAGTATACATGTAAAACAGCAACAAAAATAGGTTTGAAACAATTCTAGTTTAAAGAGCTAAAGAGTTTTAAAAATTATGAGGTAGTATCCAGGTAAGAGAACATACTGTTCAGGTATCTACTTTCCCTAAGACTCCATGAACCTGTTTTTTCTTTTCGCTTTTCTTTCCTTTCTCCTTCCTTCCTTCCTTTTCTTTTTTTTTTTTTTGACACAGAGTCTCCCTTTGTAGTTCAGGCTGGCCCTGAGCTCACTCTGTAGCTCAGGCAAACCTGGAACTCAGCAATCCTCCTGCCTCTGCCTCCCGAGTGCTGGGATTACAGGTTTGAGCCATCATGCCCAGCATGGTGGTATGTGGTACTGACTGCTGGTAGGCCTGAGTCACCACGCCCGGTATTATTGTATGTGGTTATTGCAGATCAAACCAGGGACCTTGCACTTGCCAGGCAGGCACCAGAACCACTGAGCTAAATCTCTGGACCCATTTTTACTTTTTTTTTTTTTTTTTTACTGAGACAGGGTCTCGCTTTGTAGTTCAGGCTGGCCCTGAGCTCAGTGTAGCTCAGGCAAACCTGGAACTCAGCAATCCTCCTGCCTCTGCTTCCTGAATAGTGAGACTACAGGTTCTCACTGAATTGCCCAGGGTGGACTGGTAATTTTTTACCTTTTTGCCTCAGCCAAGGTTCTAGGGCTGTAGGCATTTACCACTATGTTCAAGGGGCAGGTTTTCTTTTCTTTTTGAGACAAGGGCTTGTTACACAGTTCACACTGGCCTGGAACTGCTGCAATCCTCCTGCTTCAACCTTTCAAGTGCTGGGACTACGGGCATGTGCCACCATGCCTGGCTTGGTGGACCTCTTCATGAGTCTCAGTCTACAAATTAAACCTTAAGAGCTAATATATTACAGCCTTGTTATATATTCTATATAGCATTTATGTAGCCTAAATCACTTCATGTTTATTCTCAAAATCTCCTGGTCTTATAAAGTGGAAATCTGCCATGACACGAGGGGAAAGGATAGACTGATCAATGTAGGAGAAGGGAGAGAAGGGTACCACTTTCTACTGCTGATTGCATAAGAATCCAAGATTTGAGTATAAAAAATCAAGAGGGCCAGAGATTTAGCTCAGTGGTTCCAGCGACTACCTAGCAAGCACAAGGTCCCTGGTTCCGTCTCCAGTAACCACATACAATACCAGGTGTGGTGACTCACACCCACCAGCAATCAGTACCACATACACAGTGCTAGGTGTGGTTGCAGTACTTGGGAGGCAGAGGCAGGAGGATTGCTCAGTTCAAGGCTTGCCTGGGCTACACAGTGAGCTCAGGGCCAGCCTGAACTACAAAGCAAGACCCTGTCTAAAAACAAAAAACAACAACAAAAAAAACCCCACAAAAAAACCAACCCAAGAAGGGGCCAATGATTTAGCTCAGCTGTACTGTACCTGCCTGACAAGCACAAGGTCCTGAGTTCAATACTCCACACTGGAAAAGCAAAATGATTAAGGAGGACTGAGGGCATAGCCCAGCAGTAAAAATACACTTACCATGCTTGAGGCTCTGATCCCTAGGAAGGAATCACGTGGTCCTATGAACTATAAAACACCACTGAAATCCCCGTTGTATATCTTGTGGTACTGGGGATCAGACCCACCCCTCATACAGCTGAGGTTGTGTTGAGCTGGGTGGCAGTAAGGGAATTCAGGGACCCAGTCCCCAGGTCACTGGCTGGAACCTGACCCTCCTTCTCTAGGGTGCCAAATTGACATCATGCTTGACCTAGGCCTTCCTCAGATCTAACTACTCAGATGAGCTCTACTGACATGTTTAACTACCGTTTGACAAGGTCACTTTGGGAGCCTTCTTACCCATCCCACTCAACTGGATCCAGTTTCTACAAATTTCACTGTCTCCTGGTTTAGAAAGGTTCCAGGGAGCCACACTATGGTGTCCACAGTGCCCAAGGTAGAAAAGCCCTATGGGGGGAGCCGGAGGATTAGCTCAGTGGTTCTGGTGCCTGCCTCGCAAGCGCAAGTTCCTGAGTTCAATCCCCGGTAACCACATACAATGCCGGGCGTGGTGGCTCACGCCTGTCATCCCAGCACTTGGGAGGCAGAGGCAGGATTGCTGAGTTCGAGGCTTGCCTGGACTACATAGTGAGCTCAGAGCCAGCCTGAACTACAAAGCGAGACCCTGTCTCAAAAAAAAAAGAAAAAGAAAAGCCCTATGGGGTCAAATCTGTACTTCAGAGACCCCTCACCCCAAGCCCTCTTCCTTTAACTGGTTCATTTAATGTTGCCTAGGATCTGCAACAGGATATTAATTCTGCACACCTGACCCAGGCCAGGGCGCCTCATGCTGCCTCCACCCACTTCTGTGGATCAGACATGACTGCCAGACCAGACCCAGGAGAGCCCTTCCACATGCCCAGCTCAGCATGCAAACAACTTCCCACGTAACATGCCTTAGGTGAAGACCCAGCTCCAAGATGGTGGGATGGTGAGCCACAACCAGAAAGCAGAAAGTGACTTTCCCAGCAGTCTCCTCCGTGTCACCGCTGCTTTTCCTCTTGCCTTGGGGGATCCTGGGCTCTGAGCCCTGTACTGCTGTACACTACCACAGCAGCACAGCCAGGACAGGGTGTGGCACACACATGAGCCACTTCTGTGCCTTGTTCACATCCATGAATATTTACAATTCAAGATCCATTACTATCTGTGAAATCTTGAGACCTGAATGTTCAGAAGTCAGGAACTTGCAGTTATTTCTGGCTGTCACAACTGTGATGACTATGAAGTAGTAGGTGAAAGCCAGGAATGGCATTTATGCATCCTATATTGCACACACAGGACAGCTGCGTATAGCAACAATCCAGGCCCACAACCCTAGTGAGATTTAACTGCCCTGTGGAGGCGAAACACCTAGAGGGCAGCAGAAGGCAGTAGCTGATGCCCTCCCTGGTCAGACACCTGGGTTTGGGGGGTGCAAAACCAAGGTCACTTTCTACACAGTGGTTCCTGTTCTGTTAAGTCCTCCAAGGGCAGGGAGGACTACTGGGGCAGCTGGAGAATGATGGGTGTTAAGTTCGTTAATTGTCTTTGTAACATCAAGATGCCACGTATTTATGAACTTTACGTGCATCTGGTTTCACCTTGCATTTGGCAAATGGCACAAGATGGGGAAAGTAGACAAACTAGGCTTTAAAATGGGCCCATGCAATAAAAGCAAGAAAAAAATGAGGATGCCGATTTCTATAAAAAGCCAAGTCTTGGAGGTTTGGGGGGATGGGGGAATGAGATAAAATAAAATTTATTATAAAGAATAAAGTATATTAATTTTAAAGAAGCCACACCTGGATGCAAGAGGTCCCCAGTCAAACTATCTATACCCGTGAAAATTTCATCCTCTTCCATGTTATAAAGTAAAATTGGCAGGGGGTTGTGAATTATAAAAGACAGAGCATGCCACCATGCTGTATTATTTGGGTACAGGTGACTTCCTTCTTTGTATCTCCCAGACCATTTCAGCCACTGCTCTGTTTGGCTGCCAGCCTCTTGTCTCGCTCTTCGGCAATGGTGAGACGGATTCCCTTTCCCCTGGGAAGAGAAATCCATGGTTTGTTGCCCTGAAGGGGAAGGAAAAAAGGACAAAAAAGAATCAAACCCTGTCATGTATCAACTCAACTAGTCTCAAACTCAGCAATCCTCCTGCGTCTGCCTCCTGAGTGCGGGGATTACAGGCATGAGCCACCACGTCCGGCACTGCGGTATGTAGTAACAGGGACCTTGAGCTTGCCAGGCAGATGCTGGAACCACGGAGCTAAATCTCTGGCCTTGCCATGCCATCTCATTTATGGCACTGAAGCATGGTCAGTGCTGGCTACCAGCTGAGCAGTCCTGCAACTCACTCAGATGCTGGTTTGCCCAGGTCATTCTACTCAATTCCCTGCTCACATTCGCAGTGGCTAGGAACAGCGCCCTGAAACACCTAACATGTGTACTGCACACAGTAAGCACTCAGTATTTCCTCAGTCAAAGTTAAGTAGTAACTAAGGCAAATCATTAATTTCCACTAAGAACGAAACCACAAATCACTTAAGGACAGAAGAGATACTGCATTACTGGTTACTGCTCTACAACACTGAAAGAGCCTAAGTCTGACTGTCCAGCTCTATCTGCACTTAACACACTTCCCTAGAAACCACAAAAGGGAAGCCCAGACTTACTTTGCCAATGACAAAAATGTTGGAAAGCCGGGTGGCAAAGCTGTTTCCATTGGCATCTTTCACATGAACCACATCAAAAGACCCAGGGTGTCTCTCCCTGTTGGTGATCACACCAATCCTTCCCAAGTTGGCACCTCCGGTCACCATACACAGGTTACCTAGGCAAAAAAACCATCTTTTAAACAAGGCACCAAGCAAACTGATAATAAATCAATGCAACAAATGAGAAACAGACACATGTGTACAAAGAAATTCTACATAGGTGTGGTGGGATCAGAGATTTAGCTTAGTGGTTCTGGTGTCTTCCTGCAAACTGCAAGGTCCAGAGTTCGATCCCCAGCACCACGTACCACACATCACAATGCTGGGTGTGGTGACTCATGCCTGTGAACTCCAGCCCTTGGGATGCAGAGGCAGGAGGATATTGCTCTGAGTTCGACGCTTGCCTAGGCTACATAGTGAACTCAGGGTCAGCCTGAATTACAGAGTGAGACCCGGCCTCAAAAAAAAAAAAAAAAAGCCAGGCATGGTAGCTCATGCCTGTCATCCCAGCACTCGGGAGGCGGAGGAGGCAGGAGGATTGCTGAATTTGAGGCTTGCCTGGGCTACATAGTGAACTCAGGGTCAGCCTGAACTACAAAGTGAGACCCTGTCTCAAAAAAAAAATAAATAAAAAAAGTGGGTGTGTGGTCGGTACACACCAACAACCCAGTTATCAGGAAGGCTGACATAGGTGGGAGGACTGCAAATTCAAAGTCAGCCTGGGTGTCACAATGAGATTCCATGGCCAAAATGAAAATAAAAACCACCTAAAATAACCATGCTTAGAGGCTGTGGGCATAACTCAAGCCACATGTGCTTGCCTGGCATGCACAAGGCCCTGGATTCCATCCTGCAGCAAGGAGAACAGTCATACACCAGCAAGTTTATTCCTATTTTCCCAGCTGAATTTATTCCTATGAATTTGTACCTTTTTTTCTTTTGATCGGGTCTCACTATGTAAGTCCAAACTGGCCTTGAACTTGAGGCAAGCCTCCTGCCTCAGCCTCTCCGAGAGGGCTGGGATTGTAGATGTGTGTTACCACACCTCACCTGGATCTTGCATACTGCTCAACCAGCCCCCTTCAACTGGCCCTGTCCCTCGTACACAGTAACAAACCCAAATCCTACACTGAAGATGACCTTGGTCAGGTCCTTAACACCTCACCTGCCTGACTGCTGAGTCTCCAAGGCATAATTTGCTACTCATGTTACCGACAGACTTCAAAGATGTCAGCATTGCTAAGGGCTACATCGAAACAGGCTGGCTTGGGCCAGAGATGTAGCTCAGGGGCACAGTGCATGCCTGGCAAGCGCAAGGTCTTGAGTTTGACACTTGGCACCAGAGAAAAGGGCTAGCTTTCCTGTGACAGACCCAAGAAATGAATTTTAGGCTGAATCTCTGAAAGTAAAGATACCATAGGAGGGTTGGTGTGGAGTGGATAGCTTAAAAAAATTAAAAAAAAAAAAAAAGAAAAAGAAAAGCTGAGCAACCATACCTAGGCACTACGTGATTCATAGTGCTCAATTACATTTGGATTAAGAGAGCTGGGTTAGAGGGAAACATGCCTGTGAAGTCTACTACGCTCGAGGAAGAGACAAGAGGGTCACTAGTTCAAGGCCAGTCCAGGCCACCTAGCTCTTTCAAAGAGGAACAGTGCTTATACATGGCCTTAGTGAAGCCCGATAGGCAAGGAGGCTGCTTACCAGTGTCAAACTTGATGAAATCTGTAATCTTGCCAGTATCCAAATCAATCTGGACGGTATCATTGACCTTGATGAGGGGATCAGGGTAGCGAATGGTGCGAGCATCATGGGTCACCAAATGTGGGATTCCTTTTGTGCCCACAAATATCTTTCTTACTTTGCACAACTTATACTAGAAACAAAGGGTTAGCCACATTTAGTCTCGTTCCTATGTACTACATTCCACAGTGGACCTAAGTGCTTTCTAAGACACAAGTTGCTGGCTTGAATATACAATTAGCAGCTGGAGGCAACAAGACTGGGTTCCCTGGACTACAGTAAGTCACCGGGCTCTAACCTTTCCTTCTAGCTACATGATCTGCAGACTGCCCTCTTCTCCATAGTCTTTGATACTTACTTTCCCAACACTGCATCACCTCCATGTTAAAACTTGGAGGCACCGAAGGCTCCCCCAACCTTTCCCAACAAGGACCTCTACCCACAACCATGGTTCTTCCACTAAATCCCACTCTTTTCCTCAGGCTCTTCAGATCTAGTAGTGAACTCCAGGAATTCTTCCCTCCAGGTCTTAATGGCTCCCTCTATATCACAACTAAATTTTGTCCCACAAACAGCAACTGTACTACCAGTTCATCTAATCAAGGATTTCGGTCTTGGACTTCTACTCCCAAATATCCTCAAAGTAGATCAAATCACTACAGGGCCACTGGACATGCCATTCAGCCCAGTAACAAGGCAGCACTCAAGTGAATTAGCCTTCATTGATAGACAATCCAAGAACTTTTTTTTTTTTTTTTGCTTTTTTGGAGACAGGGTCTTGCTTTGTAGTTCAGGCTGGCCCTGAGCTCACTATGGTGCCCAGGCAAGCCGCCGCGAACTCAGCAATCCTCCCGTCTCTGCCTCCCGAGTGCTGGGATGACAGGCGTGAGCCACCACGCCCAGCATTATAAGTGGTAACCGGGGATCGAACTCAGGTCCTTACGCTTGCGAGGCAGGCGCCAGAACCACTGAGCTAACCCTCCGGCCCCAATCCAAGAACTTTTATGAAAACTCACAACAAATTGCATTGAACAATCAGACTGCAGTCTTTTGGGAATTATCTCAAACTAGGGCCTCAAACTCAATGATCATCAGTCTCTGAACACCTCTTGTTCTGCCATGGAAAGCCGGATCCAAATGGAAACATGGCAAATGGGCAACTGGATGGAACCAGGCTGGTTTTCTGGTCCCTGATTCTAAAAGATGCATAAATAAGTTCTTAAAGTGATTTTATTTTTTTTCCTACCACATAATAAGACCCAGTGCTAGGGACACTCACCTTGGCCTCCTCAGGTGTAATGCGGTGAATAGCAAAACGACCCTTGGTGTCATAGATCAAGCGGAAATTCTCTCCAGTCTTGTCAATACTGATGACATCTGATGGATGAAGAGGGACCAAAGGCACTAACTACAGTGACCCTCACTACCCCATGTTGGACAACCCCTACTGTGAGTGAAAAACCTGTTTTCACGACTCTTGTAAAATTCAAAGCGAATGGTTTTGAGGAGTGATTTAATGATTCTTTGGAGCGCCACAGTATTTAAGTAAAAACGTTCAGCACCCTTCCTCCCATAGGCTCCATCGATGGGGAGCCAAGTTCCAGACACACAGGCATTACAGAAAACTGCCTTTATGTGAAACAATTGCCATTTTGAAGACTAGGAGAAAAGTCCAGTGAGTACTAGCTGAGGGCTCTCCGTTAACCACTCACCCATGAAGCCAGCAGGGTAGGTGATATCAGTCCGGACTTTGCCGTCAATCTTAATGAAGCGCTGCATGCAAATCTTCTTTACTTCATCCCCTGTCAGGGCATACTTAAGTCTGTTCCTTAGGAAAATGATGAGCGGCAGACATTCTCGCAGCTTATGGGGACCGGTAGAGGGACGAGGAGCCTGTACAATTAAAAATGGAATTTTAGAAGAATGCACACCACTTCCCCAAAGGACAGAGCCCACAAATAACACCCACAAGCACATGAGGGTACTGTGTGGCACCTACACGTGTGAAATAAACTAGGTACGCAGATTTAGCAGGAGGTGGGGTGCAGCTAGATAGCTCAGGACCTTCAGGGGCAGTGAAGGCCAATAGACATAATCCCTCTAGCCTGACACAAGGGAAGGCACAGAATGTCTCCCTTAAGCCATTTACAATATAAAGATACTTACAAACACACCGGTCAATTTATCCAGCATCCAATGCTTTGGAGCTGCTACTCGCTTCAGATGCTTCTTAGGACCGCGAGCCTTAAGAAAATTTCAGATTGCAATGTTGTTAAATGATGTTTTTGACAATCATGATTCACATAACCTAGTGTGTAACTCATTGAAAGAACCAACACGCAATCATTTCCTCTTAAAAACGTGGGTAATGTTAAAAGGTGAGGGCTCTGCTAGACCGAAGAAAGGCATACATAGTATGCAGCAAATGTTCTCACGGAGGCAAAGTTTACTTATTACCACGTTTCAGAACGGGACTAAGTACCTTAACAGTGTGCCTAACTACACCCATTAAGTTCTTTCACTAGGCTCATGAAATAGCCAGAGACCCAGAATGAAGGCACAACTAGGTGCAAAGAGAAATGGCCAGAATGCTCTCTATGTTTCTGCCAATCAAACAATGAAGTTTTTGCATATAAACATCTGGTTTTAGGTGTGTGGTGCAAGATTAATCGAACTTTGGTAGAACAATGTGTCTACTGATCCTTCACACATGGTACCGACTCCCGCTTAAAAAGTGGTAGGAAGCCGTTTAATGCTCTGTACAGATCCTTACTAGCAACCTGAAATCAGGCCGTACCAAAGACAACGACCAAGGAAACCCTTCTGTGCCAGGCAGGTCCGGTGCCTAATTGCTCCGGGTTCGCCGCCTGCGTTCCGTGCCCACCCACAGCTCCGGTCGAAGCAGGCATTCCCGCCAGCTGCATCAAAGCCCCCTCCCGCATCGGCGATCGCCCTCTTCCGGGAGCCCGACCGGGTGGATCCCGGAGACCGCACTGCCTTAGTCTCCATCCAGCCGTGCTCGGCGAGAGCCTTGAAGGCTGGGAAGCTCTGGGCCCGGGAGGATGGAGGCCGATGCGACCCAGGAGCTCACTTCTTTACTGCCTTACCATGGCTGCGCCAGGAACGGAAAGAGGCCGGCCTCCTTCCGCTGAGCAAGGAAATTAGGGTCGGAAACTGCGTGCGTCGATGCCCCGCCCAGCTTTCCCGAGCCTGGGACTTTATTTTGCCACCTGCTGGTGGGAGGTCAGAGGTTCTCAGTGAGGCAGGCGCGCCTTTCCTCGGCGTGTCTCCTACTACCTACTCTTTCCCGCTGGTCCTCTGTGCTCGGGAGGGACACCGCATGTGCGCCTGATAGTGTGCGAGGTGCTGCGGGTACAGAGCTGGACAGACAAGACCCCTGCCTTCGAGGAGAGTGCAAAATCGAGCTACTTAAATCCCACGTACAGACGATTGTACCGTCAGTAGGAAACAATTTGGCCAGGCGTGGTGGGGCGCGCCTGTAATCCTTAGCACTCCGGAGGCTGAGGTGGAAGGACTGCAGGGAGTTCGAAGTCAGCCTGGACTACATAGTGAGAAAACAGATACACACACACACACACACACGAAACATTTTAATAAATATTTGATACTATTTCTTAAACATTTAGTCGGTGTCATCTCCACATTCCCTGAAACCAGCCAGCCCATCCATATTAAGCCAACAACGTTTGTTCTCTTCCTTGCAGACTGCAGAGGGGGTGGGTAGAATGGGGTGGGAAGGTAGAATCATTGCTTGTACCTTGGCACACCTCTCATTGCTTCCTGTGCAATGCATTTGGCACTGTTACACTCTCAGCGGGAGAGAGAGGACCTTAGAGATCATCGATTATCTAAAATATAGAGCTGGTCGTGCTATTTCCCTGTTCTTGATCTTCCAGTTACTGCCCTAAGGGAGCAGATCCTAGCTGTTTCTGGATCCTCCCTGCTCTCTCACCTTTGGCCTCAAGAGGGTGGGCACCCTAACCCTCTGCCCCCCCAAACCTCAAGTTTCCAACCACTCCAAGCTATTATTGCTCTGTGCAAATTGTCTGTCTGTCTGTCTGTCTGTCTGTCTGTCTGTCTGTCTGTCTCTCTCTCTCTCTCTCTCTCACTCACACACACTTTTGGATACAGTCTCATTATGTCACCCAAGCTGGCCTTGAACTCTAGAATTCCTGAACTCAAGCAATTCTCCTGTCTCAGTCTCCCAAGTAGCATATGACACCAGTCTGGATTTACATATTTATTCTTCATACATAGTAATTGTATAGATTTAGGGGTATATGGTGACATTTCAACACTGTGTATATGTAATGATCAGAGTAGCTGGAACATGTGTCATCTCAGATCTTTATAATTTCTTTGTGTTAGCAGAATTTGAAATCCTCTCTACTAGCTATTTTGAAATACCAGGTCAACTGTGTCAAACACAGTTATACTACTGTGGTAGAGCACACTAAAAATCATTCCTCCTATTGAACTGCACTGCTTTACCCATCAGCCACCCTCTCTCCATTCTTCCCTCCCCTACATTTTCCCCAAACTCTATTATTCTATTCTCTACTTCCTTGAGATCAACTTTCTACAAGCTGGCTCTTTAGAATCAGCCTACAGATTCCACAATTTCTCAGCTTGGAACTGCTATCAACAGGCCGATCCCTTTCCTGGTGCCCGCGAGCCTTGGGGGGTGCATACTCCTCAGCCTTGGGGGTGCATACCTCTCAGATCTCCCAGGTTCTGTAAGCACCCAGTTCACTCAGGGAGAATGAAATCCTCATTTTTCCTGCCCCAGAGCACTATGTTCAAACTCAGTGACATCGCTTAGTACCCTGAGTACCAATAACTAATTAGCTTCTCTGTCTTCACTAGATCAGGCATCTCCAGGACAGAGCCTGCCCTAACCCTTCTGGGCAGCCCCTTTCCCACTTAACGGAGACCTTGGTGCTGTGTAAATATTTATTGAGTGAATAGATTGAGTCAAGATCTCACTAGTTGTACCAAACCTTACTATACTATCCCTGAGAGTGTGTGGCGTGTGTCTGAGTTTCTCCCAGCATGGGATCAAGCTACTAACACAAGAGATTCCATTTTACAAGTCTTGGCTTCCACTTTCCTCTTCACCCCTCAGGGAGTCTGCAGCGGAGAAAAAAAAAAGAGAGAAAAAATATTAGCTCTTTTCAACTAGACGGTATTAACTAAGAGGGTAAGGACTACTCTTTGTTTAAAATTAGAGCATGATCCATAATAAAGCATGTTATAAATGATTATCGGAAAGGAGCAATTAGAGGTGGAAATTAGAGAGTGAAGAGGGTGAGACAATGGAAGGATGCCTTTCGGTTGTTAGTCTGGAATCCCTGGGAAAATGATGGTGCAACTAACAGAGACAAGGGAGGAGCTGAGTTGGGAGTGAGGGCGACCACAGAATCGCCAGCTAGAGAGGACAGGAGAAATTGTTTGATTTTTTTTTTTTTTTTTTTTTTTTTTTTTGGAGACAGGGTCTCGCTTTGTAGTTCAGGCTGGCCCTGAGCTCACTATGGTGCCCAGGCAAGCCGCCGCAAACTCAGCAATCCTCCTGTCTCTGCCTCCCGAGTGCTGGGATGACAGGCGTGAGCCACCACGTCCGGCACTGTGGTATGCAGTGTTGATTGTTGGTGGGCGTGTCTCCACGCCCAGCATTATATATGGTTACCGGGGATTGAACTCAGGACCTTGCGGTTTCGAGGCAGGCGCCGGAACCACTGAGCTAACCCTCCGGCCCAGAAATGGTTTGATCTTAATCAAGATTGCATACCCCAACCAGGGATGATGGTGCACACCTGTAACCACAGCACTCTGGGAGGCTGAGGCAGAAGAATCACAAGTTAATTTAGTGAGACCTTACTCAAAAATTCGCTGGGGAATGCAGTTCAGTGTGAAGGAGGCCCTGAGTTCAATTTCCAGTCAAACAAACAAACAAATAAATAAAATTTCAAAATTATGTAGCCTATTAGCAGATGGGTGTTGGGTCAGGGAGCTGGTCTTTGCTTCCAAGGTCAGTGATGTTTTTCTTTTGAGACAGGGTCTTGCTTTTGTAGTTCAGGCTGGCCCTAAACTCACTATGTAGCCCACACAAACCTTGAACTCAGGAATCCTCTTGTCTCTGCCCCCTGAGTGCTGGGATTACAGACGTGAACCACCACACCTGACATTGTGGTGTGTGGTACTAATTGCTGGTGGGCATGAGTCATCATGCCCGGTATTGTTGTATGTGATTACTGGGGATTGAACCAGGGACCTTGCACTTGCTAGGCAGGTGCTAGAACCACTGAGCTAAATCTCCAGCCCCAGAGGTTTGTTTTAATATCACAGTTTGTCAAAGGATTTTAGGATACTAAAATATACTTTTCAGTATTTTTTTCCTTCCTCAATTTGTATTTATGCACAAATGACATTATGACAATAAAGGGAGACAGGAAATGGCAGAGTAGTGAGTGACCACAAACTCAACCCCTCCGAGATTTGGTATCCAGACTCTGGAAAACAACTTGGAGAGCAAAGAGAGAAGTAGTTCCCCAGGAGCCAGGAGGGATCTGACAAAAAATTATGAAAAGTTGCAAAGAAACTGAAGAAACAGAACACAATAAGGAGAAGGGAAGGGTCCTCTGTACTAGATCATGTGGCTGGAAGTGGCTTATTGTGGCTTTTGAGACAAAGAGAAAGGAAAAGTTTCCCCTATGGAGAAATGCTGCAGCACAGTGGGCCAGATGGTGAAGCTATGATCTCCAAGAAGAGCATGGGACTCTGTTCCCAGTGCGTCCTTCTACAGGCAACAGCTGGTGAATGACTTTAATACAGCCACCCACCATATCCCTGGAGAGACTCCTTGGTCAGACACTGTTCCAGGGAAGGGTCAATTATATGATTCTAGTATGCATAGTAGTCACTTGGCTTTATTCCAGGGCTCCCAGTGTTACATTCCCAAAGTAACTGTGTGAAGCTATGGGATACAGTGGTCAGAAAGCAGGCTGGACAGAGACCTCCCCCACCAAGGGTGTGAGTTTAAAGACACAGATCCAGCTCCTGCAGCCAGAAGTCAGGTTCAGTCTATATTGCACTGGATTTGAAAGTCATGGTATTATAGGAAATAATACCAGAGATAAAATATGAAATATTATCTCCCAACCTGTTAACTGTATGATATGCTGAGTTCTTGTTCTCTAGTAATTGAACGATGAATCCTAGAAATAATGGGGGTTAAGAGTAGGAAGATATTGGCCAGAGGGTTAGCTCAGTGGTTCTGGTGACTGCCTCACAAGCGCAAGGTCCTGAGTTCAATCCCCGGTAACCACATATAATGCTGGGCATGGAGACTCATGCCCACCAGCAATCAATACCACATACCACAGTGCCGGGCGTGGTGGCTCACGCCTGTCATCCCAGCACTCGGGAGGCAGAGGCAGGAGGATCGCTGAGTTCGAGGCTTGCCTGGGCTACATAGTGAGCTCAGAGCCAGCCTGAACTACAAAGCGAGACCCTGTCTCAAAAAAAAAAAAAAGAGTAGGAAGATACTTATTGATAGGAAGGCTCCTGGGGGACAATAGAAGCCCTGAGTGGGTAACCCAGGGATCCCACTTTACAGAGAAGTTTCATAGGGTGAAACCCATATGGGTAGAACATAGGCCACAACCATGAATGTCCAATAAGTTTATAAATATAGTCACTGGGCTGGGGATTTAGCTCAGTGGTTCCAGCACCTGCCTCGAAAGCTCAAGGTCCTGAGTTTCATCTCAGGCACCAAAAAATAAAACAAAAAGCAAAAACAACTCCCCCCCCCAAACAAATATAGTCACCTATGTAATAATGGTCCAACTGGGAAACAAGTCACAAGATAAACATAGATAAATGAACAAAGATTCTCCTAGGGAGTGGTGGGTCCAGAGGTCTCTGGTCACCCACCAGGGTGGTCAATGTCTATTTACACTTCATTCAGCCCAGTGTTTGTTGTTTGAGGAAGTATGTAGGTCTGGTCATCTTGTCTTTATCTTGATGCCTGGTTTTCAACTGATATGTCTTTTGTCACCACTGTGGTGTATTTCAGCTTTGTCCTAACCCTCTTGAGGACCTAGCTCTATCTGACTGCCTATAATATTTCTAATTCACAACACTGGCATTTTTGTCCTGCTGTCTGTTGCTGCCTACGTCCAGCACAGATCTGAGGTCAGCATGCCATCTTCATCTACGAGCATGAGCAGGGAAATGTCTTGACTTGGACATTGACCTAAAATTGTAGATTCTGTTTTATCTTTTACTCCTAACTAGTTGTATTAACATCCTTCTACACCCATTAGGATATTTTACCTCACTTCTTTTGCAGCAAGAGGAAAGCTGGGGTACCCAGACAGAACACTCTGATGCATGAAATAGAAGCAAATGGCATTAATGCTGGCAGCTCAGGAAGTGACCCTTGTCAGTCTCAAGAGCCCTAGTAGAAGTTTGCTCTTCTTTATATGTCTCTTTTTACATTTATGAGGCTTAATTTCATTGGAGTTTCCTTGAGAAAATAGCTAGCAAGATTTACACAAAGCAGAACAGCAGTGGCAGGGTGGGGGTTGGCAACAAAGAGTTCTGGCAGGACTTTCTGAGTCTGTTATGCTCTTTTGGTGACAGAATACAGAACTTGTCATGGTTACTCAGGTGCATTCCACAAATGGCATAGTTATCCAGTTAATCTACCATTGCCCAGTTCCATGGAGGGGTGTTTTTTTTCCTTGTTCACTTTCTCATTCTCATATTAGATAAAGGTTCAAATTTTTCTTATTGCATTCCTTTCTTCCCAATTCCCTATATAGTTAATAGTATAACCATAAAACTTTATTTGTGCCATTCCATTCCCGGTGCGGAGAACTGAGGCCTGCCAACCAGCCCTGCTCCACCCTGGAGCCGTGTAGAGAGGACTCAGGTAACCCCGGGCGCCATTCCATTCCCTGCGTGGAGGACTGAGGTCTGCTGACTGGCTCTGCTCCACCCCGGAGTCATACAGAGAGGACTCAGGTACGGACCCCAGGCTCTATCCCCAGTGTCAAGGACTGAGGTCTGCTGGCAGGCCCCCAATCCACCCAGGAGCTGCGTTGTGAGAACCCAGGCCCAAGAGGAGCCAGAGCCATTTCCTGCATCCCTCCACACCAGAGCCGCGCTGAGAGACCAGGCAAGATAAAAAAAAAAAAAAAAAAAAAAAAAAAAAAAAAAAAAAAAAAAAAAAAAAAGGGAATCTAGCTTCTACTTTGCCATCTACTCCTAGATCCCTCTATTCACCTCTTGTCCCTACACCCTCTCCTATCTTCCTATCAGAACCAATACCCAGAAGTAAAAGACTCTTAGGCTATGCTATTTCTTCTCCTGTACTATTATAAGAAGGTGTGCAAATGTCTTACAGCATACTGTTGGTACTGCTTTATATGCACCCTTTTATCCTATAATACCCGCTGGCATATATGAAGTTCTCGAGTCTAGGTGATCTTCATAAATCTGCTAACCCTATTTCACTCTCCTCCTACCTACCTCTCTGATTCCCCAGTGACCTTTTATCGGCAAAGGGTTCTGGGGGTACATATACAATCTACATGTTGTATACACATTGCTGATTAATTCTAAATTTTAGCATATGGAAATAGATGTAACTCGTGAGCTCAAAGTCTTCAGAATAGAAATTAATAAAACTTTCCATTTTATTTACTGTGTTTAATGCTGATATTGGCACTGATTGTATTATGGTAAAAAACATGATGTGATTGTTCTGCTCAAATACCTCCCATGATGTGTCAGAACTCAGAACTCTCAAGGGTCATTACAGATTCAAGGAGGACACCCCAGGAAGGTGCCACATCCAAAGGGCCCATATAATAGAAAGAAAGAGACCTGCAACAAACATTGCCCTGTCACCAGGCAAAGAATTAAACAAATAGCATTAATAACAACAAAAGAGTAGAAATGAGAAAATATACAAAAAAAACAGACACAAAGATCACCACCACAGGGAAATTCAGAGAAAAGGGAAATAGGGCAAACTGAAACTCAAATACCAGGAGTCTTTGAGATGGTCACTAAAGCAGATCTAGTAAAATGGATATCAGAACTCATCTCTGAGATCAAAACAGAGATACTGTCCAGAGTGAAAGACATCATTAAAAAAGAGATCAGTGAGATGATAGAATCCAAGATAGCAGAAGCAATGGAACATTTTCTTTTCATTTCTTTAAATTCAATTCTTTATTGGTACAATTTATATATATCTCACAATCACATATAACACTGGGGAATGTGTGCCAGTATATGACACAAGTTAATTTTCATTTTTACCCATATCCCTCCCCACCCATCCCTCCCCACCCCCTATATACATGCTCTTTTATTTTCTTTCCGAATTATATTTATGCCTTTCCCTCATTACATTCCCACACCAAATTTCCTATGGAATCTTCCTATTCTACAATAATGGAACCTTTTAAACAGTTTCAAGCAGAGCTCCAGGGAATGATGAAGGAGAATGAAAGCTTGCGAAGTATGATGAATGAACCAGAGAACTGAATCTCAGACCTAGAGGACAGCATAGCAGCTAACGAAAAGGAAAGATATGATCTATGGAAAAGGGCAAGGGACAATGAGAAATCAATCCAAAAGCTTCTAGATGACTCAAAGAAAAATAATATAAGACTGATTGGAGTCACTGAGGAAGCAGGAGACAGTGTAAAAGGCATAAAAACAGCTATTGTCAGAGATAACAACAGAAAACTTCACAGGAAAATAAATGGACATACAGATAAATGAGGCCTATAGGACTCCAAAAGGCCATGACACAAAAATATCTACACCTAGACATATAATTATCAAGGTTCCAGATGCACAACAAAAGAATAAAGTACTGAAAGCAGTGAGAGAAAGGAAGAAAATCACCTACAAAGGGAAGCCCATTAAGATCACAGCAGACTTTTCAACACAAACACTGAACACAAGGAGAGTGTGGAGGGAAGTACTTCAAGCATTGCAGGAAAATAACCCCCAACCTAGATTGTGGTATCCTGGAAAACTATCTTTCAGAATAGACAGGGAAATAAGATACTTCCCTAATAAAGAATACCTGAAAAAATTCACAAATACAAAACCTGCACTCCAAACATTCTAAAGAACATCTTGAAAAAAACCACAGAAAATCCCATACCCACGAGACCCAGCAGAGTGAACTCACTGAGGCAAACAAGAAACTAAATAGAAAAGGGGAAAAGCAAGGAAGAAAAGGGGAAAGCAAGGGAGAAAAGAAACAAGAACAGGGAAACATGGCAGCTCTGAATATGTCCATATCAGTCATAACCATTAATGTCAATGGACTCAACAGGCCAATTAAAAGACACAGACTAGCAGATTGGATCAAGAAGCAAGATCCTACAATCTGCTGCATACAGGAAACACACCTAATTCAGAAGGAAAC
>PVIC010011798.1:0-40737 GCA_004025085.1 Thryonomys swinderianus | reverse complement strand
AGAAATCTCAGAAAGTTAGCAGTTAATCAGTCTTGAAACAGTTCATCAAAAGTCATGAAAGAGGCAGAGAGTTGGTGAGGGAGCACAAAGGCTTATGGAAAGAGTGTCATTCATTACTGATGTAACCTTTGGCATTCAATTCATTTGCAAATCATAATCCCACCCATGACTGCCAATCTTCATTCACTTGAATATCTCTGATTTTTAAAAATTCAATTCCTAAAATATAATGTTTAGAGTGTCTAGCCAGTTTTTTACCTAAGAAAATACTTTCTGAGAAAGAAATATTTTAGAAATGAATTTTTGAGCTTTAGGTTTCAAACTATCATTGCTTTCAGGCCTTTTACTGCTTTCTGTCAAACAGTGAAGTTAATCTAGAGTGTTTTCAGGATGCTCAAGTTCTTTCAAGTTTTCCACCGAAAGCAGGTTCGCAGACATGCTGAGAACAACCTTTGAAGTTATCATGCTATGCAAGTTTCTCAAAAGTTCTGCTTTGATCTGCAGGTACCGTTTTTCCCAGGAAATTTTCACATGATTGTTGTATTTCCTGTCACCAACCATTTTTATTCAATAAAGCCCATATTTCTTACAAACTAATGTTGACATGATACGGGCAAAAGTGTTCCCAGTTGTGTTGTCTTTACTGATACAGAAGAAAAATAATATTGCTAATATTTTGTGATTCCTTTTACATCTCATTATTATTTGTTTCGATTAAATGGTAATATTGTGTTTTGCCTTTACATTTAATTTACTGGTATCTGACACATAAAAGTGGAATCATTTGTCTATCAACATTATACAAAATGAGAAAGACAGAAAACATCTGTCAATTCCTTGATTTTATTTTCTTAATTGTTGTAAGTGTAGGTTTTTGGAAGTCTTGTATAAAAATACTTAATAACAATTGAATATATGCTTAATATTAAGAACATATTTAATCATATTGCATATGAAATTATGATTGTTAAATGTGATAGGGAAGAGAGGAAAAATTATGAATAAAAAGAAAAAAAGGAAATGGAACAAAGAGATGGAATAAAAAGGGAAATCAATCAAAATCAGGGTAGAACAGGAAAGAAAAAAATGTTAAATGTAGACAAAAAATGAGAAAGGTCAAATATGAAGTGATTACTTTCTATAAATATTACTTTATTGCTTTATACATATCCACTTCTGGAATCACTGTCTTTATTTCTTCAGTTTACATAATTCGAAGAAAAATTTATCCCCAATCCTTTCTTTTCCAGGTATTATATTTGAAGTGAAAGAAGCCTTTAGAATGATCTTTAGTTATTAATATTCTTGAAGGCAAGAGTAAGACAGCATGCTATCACCTATGGTTTTATAAGCATCACATATGTAGATTTTCCTACCTTGATGACTGGCTGTTAAGGTGGTCACGTATTTGTTTATTCTGACAGACAATTGAATAACATAAAGGATATGTTAGTTCCAGGCAATGAAAGAAACTGACTGTGCTGAAAAAAATGAATTAACTAGAGTGATATCTCTAAAAGCCATTTCCATGTGAAAGTCAAAATGATCTCTGAAAACTGATATCTAACTCTTCCAGGAGGCAATGGATACACATCGCTGCATTAGGAAAATGTACTATCATTTAGAGCCCCTATCTTCAGACAAGCATTTCTAATTCATTTTTCATGTTTTGGACCAAGACCTGCCTGCCATTATTTCATTAGTTTGCATTCAGCACCTGAGGTCTGAAACACAACTTCAGAATGTACACCTACTACCAAATGCAGTGACCATGTACTTTCAAAGCAGCTATTAGCAGTGGAATTTGGGTTTGAGTTTAAGTTGCTTTTTCAAGGTTTCTTTGCAAGATGGTGATCTTTGAATATCAGCTGCTGCCTGTGACGGGGGCATCCAGATGAATCCACAGGCTTTATAATGCTTTGCTCATTCCTACTTTTGTGTTTGTACATTGTGGTATTTCTGTGGCAGGGAATGCTCAGGATCAACCTGCTGGCTACATGTACTGAAAGTCAGTTGCCAAGAAAGACAAAATAGAGACTTCTCTGGAAAGAAGCACTAACAAAACTCTACACGGATTGCAGGAGAATACAAAAACAGGCCCAGAAAGCACCACTATGCACCCTTAGAGTACAGCTGACATGGAATACGGACCTCGCTCCTCTTGTCAGAGCAGAAAACAGAATGTTTTGAAGTATGTGTCGCCTCTGCTCCTGAACACAATGGTCCTTTTCATTCATTGCTGATGACTTTCATTTTCTTTTGTTGCTGGATACCCTACATAATTGTAAGCATCTCACAGGCCAGCACAATGGTGAGCTGCAGGCAGACATTTCCTCTGCAGATGCAGACAATACCTACCTGGCTGGCACTGCTTCGTTCAGCCATTAACCCACTTTTCTACACTCATTTGAGCAAAAGGTGCAGAAAAGCTCTTAAGAACTTAAAGGAGAAGATGCTTTTCAAATTTCACTTTCTGATTCAAAATGTTTTGGTGAGCCAGCCTGAAAATGCTAAGAAAAAAAGCAGAAAGAAAGGCCTTCCAAGGAGCTATAAACAACTTATAGGTCCCATTTAAAACCCAACAACACGGAGAACCTTTGGCAATATGTAACCTAGTGACTCAAAAAGCAACCTAGTAAGACAGAGAAATAAAAGAATGCATTGCAATCAGTTTTTCTGATGGGTAGGAGAGATCCATCTGGGTTGTATAAGCAAACAAAGCTTAGCATCCAGGTTGTAGATGGTCCGAGGGTGAGTGAGATGCCATGGACTCAGTCTTTAAAAGGCCAAGGTTTGCTGCCCAACCTCGCTGAAGCAGCAGCAATCTTCTTCTTGGGTTTTCTGGCCTCTACGAGTTTCCCCATGCAATCCACACCCCAGATAGCTGCAAAGGAAACTCCCCAAAGCACCAGTGATTGAGATTTTTCTTCTGAGGGATGCTTTGATGGCTGCCCATACCCTGGAGAGCAGATAGGCATGAGATTCTCAGTGGAGCCTCACTTGCAGTGTATTCTAATACAACCCCAGAGTAGAGTTGTTTTCTGGACACGCTCAGTACAACCTGCTGGCAAGCCTCTATTCATCTAGACTCTCCTGATAAAATGTTTACCCATTTCGCTTCTGAAATTAACCAGCTGTTTCCCATCAAGGCCACCAACTGTCACCCATTCTGTTCCACAGAAATGCTATCTATTATTATGTGTTGTGTTGTGTCCTTCCAAAAGATCTGTTCATCTTGGCCTCCAGGGCCCATGAATGTACTTATTTGGAAATAGAGTCTTCACAGATGACAGAGTTAAGATGAGGTCACTAGGGTGGGTTCTGATCCCACTGCTACCCTTACCCAAAGGCACTGCTGTATTTTGGCAGCTGTCTGTCCTTCCAAACAACTGCCACTTTCACGTGTTGGAGGCTTGGTCCTTGGGATGATACAGTGGCAAGAAGTGGTAGACTGTTAAGAGGGAGGTGTAGATCCTAGTGGGGGAGGCTCAGATCATTATGGTGTTCTTCTAGTGCCAAAGAAAGGAGTGTGGGGCTCCAGCCTCTCTAGCTTGCTATCCCACTGTGGAGTCTCCTCCCCAATATGTTCCCTGCCACTGTGATACTGTGAAATTGAGCCAATGCTAACCCTTGCCCTTGAATCCCCTAACCATGAACTAAAAACTTCTCCTTACAGTTAGCCTGCATCAAGCATTTCACTGTAATAATGATACACAATTATAACTAATCCTGGCACCTTAATAGTCTTCACTCTCAGACAGCATTCATCATAGTAACAGATAATGACATCAGCACATGCAGAGGGTAGGGGATGCAGAGATACCACGTGACCAGAGGCCAACCTACCAGAGAGACTCAGCCTCCTGCGGAGCTGCATGAGGGTGGCAGCACCACTAGAGAGAGGAAGTGACAATCCCCTGACAGCCCAGAGGGATGAGTCCAGCCCACACCCAGCCTCAGGCCTTGGCCCTGAAGCCTGGGTTGGTTTGTTATTGGGCCCCTAAACTCCCAATCCCAACCACCCCTCATGGGGTGCTGTTGGGCCTGCTCTGTCTGTCCTGGGCTGCCTTCAGTGATTAACAGAAACTCTTGCATCTCTGCACCACCTGCAGCCTCACACTTTTTTTTTTTTGAGACAGGGTCCCGCTTTGTAGTTCAGGCTGGCCCTGAGCTCACTATGTAGTCCAGGCAAGCCTTGAACTCAGCAATCCTCCTGCCTCTGCCTCCCGAGTGCTGGGATTACAGGCGTGAGCCACCACACCCAGCACTGTGGTATGTGGTATTGATTGCTGGTGGGCGTGAGTCACCACGCCCAGCATTCTATGTTGTTACCGGGATCAAACTCAGGACCTTGCACTTGCAAGGCAGGTGCCAGAACCACTGAGCTAAATCTCTGGCCCAGCCTCACACTATTTTAAGATTCTGTCTTTTTGTTTAGATTTTCCCTAGCAGCCCTGCACTTAGATGTGCACTGAATTAAGTGGAAAAAATCTACATTAAAAAAATACCAACAAGTGATTTACAAGAAATTAGTTTTAGGTGTTTAACCAATGAGTTAACAATGTATTAATTCATTAACCATTTCTGGAATGCTTAGAGGAAAGACATTATAGAAAATGGGAAGTGGACACTATCAGGCAATTTCAAAAACAAGACAATTTGAATAGGTGTCACATGACTTATAATTAAAGCAATAGAAACTCAAACAAGTACCATTTCAACTACAAGATAAAAGAAAATCCAAGTTTGGTAACATGCCATGTTGGCATTGATTTAATAATATCTGAGTTTTCATTATCAGTGAGGATGAACATTGGTACAACTTCTCTGAGAGGTGTTGTAAAAAGAAGTCCAACAAAATTTAAAGCATACATGTCTCTGATCTAACAGTTCTGCTTCTAGAAATTTATGAGCAGTGAATACTTCCATGAATGTTCAAAGACACACATGCAACTCTGTTTGATGCAACACTGTTCAAAATAACCAAAATTTTTGGAACACTTGTTCCAGTAAACAGGAGATTAACTGAACATGTAATAATGTTTAAAATGGAATATTAATCCATAGAAAGAAGGAGGACCACAGAGTTGATAAGAAAATATCTCAAATGTATACTATCAAATGAAAGTAAATAAAAATAGATGCTGATCTATATAGTAAACTACTCGGGATAAGGAATGTATAATAAAATACTTATAATACACACATATCTGTCACATGACTATTTTATAATGATATGCAATAAACCAGTAATTACACTGTAGTTATCTTTAAGTGGACAACTCACAATCTCTTTTTTGTTTTTGTTTTTGTTTTTGAGACAGGGTCTCACTTTATAGTTCAGGTCAGCCCTGAGCTCACTGTGTAGCCCAGGCAAAACTCAAATTCAGCAATCCTCCTGCCTCTGCCTTCTGAGTGCTGGGATTACAGGTGTGAGCCATCACACCTGGCATTGTGGTATGTGGTACTGATTGCTGGTGGGTGTGAGTCACCACACTCAGTACATGGTTACAGGGATCAAACCAGGGACCTTTGGCTTGCTAGGCAGGAGCTAAATCTCCAGCCCAAGACTCATAATCTAAAATAGTAGAAAGGTTACACTTTATTCTGTAATACATTTCTTGGAAATTTTACCAAATGCTTATAAAATTGTCACAAATTTTTAAAGTTGGCAGGAGTGGTGGCCCACATCTGTAATTTCAGCATTCAGAAGCCCAAGGCAGGAGGATCACCCTGGGTTTGAAACCAGTCTGGGCTACATGGTAAATTCAGTGCCAATGTGAACCATATCATGAGTCTTTTTCTCAAATAACATAAACAAGGGACTGGAGATGTAGCTCAGTGGTGCCACACTGGTCTGGCAGGACAAGGCTGAGTTCAATCCCCAGTAAGAGAAAAAAAATTTCTTTAAGTTAGTGTCAGGGCAGGGATATAACTCAGTAGTTCCAGTGACTGCCTCACAAGCTCAAGGTCCTGGTGCCAAAAAAATATACAAATAAAGTTAGTATCAGTTATGTACATATTATTTGGTGATATTAGATTCATTTTGCTACATATAATAAATGATTCATCTAACATGATTTAATTAACTTTGAAGTTAAGTTTTATGGTAATCACACTTACATATAAGGAAATACTATTTTTCATCTCTATATATGTCTATGATAAAATTTGATTTATAAATTAGCACGGTAAAAGATAGCCAACAATGGGCCAGAGATTTAGCTCAGTGGTTCCTGTGTCTGCCTCGCAAGCGCAAGGTCCTGAGTTTGATCCCTGGTAACCATATACAATGCTGGGCGTGGTGGCTCACACCCACCAGCCATCAATACCACATACCACAGTGCTGGGTGTGGTGGCTCACGTTTATAATCCCAGCATTTGGGAGGCAGAGGCAGGAGGATTGCTGAGTTTGAGGCTTGCCTGGGCTACATAGTGAGCTCAAGAGCCGGCCTGAACTACAAAGCGAGACCCTGTCTCAAAAAAAAAAAAAAAGATAGCCAACAATAACTCATAGTAAAACACAAATTTATAACCACCAAATTTAGAACATTTCTGTGGATGAATTCTACCCAGAGGTTAATTCCTTTGCTGTCATAACAGCACTTTTCACTCCCTGTGGCCCTCATTTTTGCAGTGGAAGGCCTAACTTTTAAACAATGAAACTGAAGGGGTATGAGTTTTTAGGCCAAAGTATGAATTAATCAGCTACATTTATTCTTTGTAATTTTCCATATTTATAGGATACATCAATCCTGCTTCTGTTCTAGGACAATGACCTAAGAATCCAAATACTCTTCTACTTGATATTTTCAAAAGCTGCCACAGGTAGATCTTACAGGCCATTTCCACACTGATGCTCCTGAAAACCATCTGGGTTTCCTAAGCCATGAGAAGCCTACAGTGCACAGTTTAGAAATCTGATGTAGAAGACTACTACCTCTACCCCTGAGTTTGAGGACTCTACAAGAAGAAGCCATCCATGCATGATTTGTATTTTGAACCCCTGAACTATTAAGCAGGTGAGGGCCTTCATCATGTGGTCACCAGCAGTGCTTTTTAGGTAGGTCATCTTAATATCTTCTATTAACAATGAATTATAGCCTCAAATGCACATCCTGGAGCCAAATTCTACTAATGCTTGCAATTCGAGATAATGTGTACTAGCCCATAGAGCCAACACCATGTGAGGGGATTTATTCAGCACGTAAGCGTCAACTACTATGTTAGGCTCTGAGGTCACCCTGCCCGAGCAGACACAGTTCTCTGCCTGAACAGTGCAAGAAGAGAGACAGATACAAGCAAGATCATTTTTAAAATTTGGATTGTTCTCTATTTCATACTTAAGCTCTGGCCAGAGGAAAAAGAGAAAATGCTTAAAATGTTACAATCTGGGACCGGAGAATTAGCTCAGTGGTTCCAGCACCTGCTCACAAGCACAAGGTCCTGAGGATTCCTGGTCACCACATACAATGCTGGGCGTGGTGACTCACGTCCACCAGCAATCAATACCACATACATACCACAGTGCCGGGTGTGGTGGCTCATGCCTATAATCCCAGCACTCAGGAGGCAGAGGCAGAGGGATTGCTGAGTTCCAGGCTTGCCTGGGCTACATACTGAGCTCAGGGCCAGCCTGAACTACAAAGCAAGACCCTATCTCAAAAAAAAAAAAAAGTTACAATCTGAGTCATGAGTTTTTTTCTAATATTGTATTTTATTATTATGTTTTTTATTGCTTAGAGAAAATGCAATAGACTTTTTAAAAAGATGGTCTTGCTAACGTTGACTATTTTAGAGGAATCACTATCTGTAGCAGGGAAGATGGAAAATTTCAGATTTCCTATACATTTTATTTTCTTTGATTTTTAACTGAAGACATATTTCTTTTAAATTTTAAATAATGCACATTATTGGTAAACAATTTTCAATACTTTGAAAATAATTGTATATTTTCTTAAGATTCTTTCAAATCAGGCCAGAGATTTAACTCAGTGGTTCTGGGGCCTGCCTCACAAGCTCAAGGTCCTGGGTTCAATCCCGGTAACCACATAGAATCCTGGGTGTGGTGACTCACACCCACCAGCAATCAATACCACATACCACAGTGCCAGGCGTTGCGGCTCATGCCTCTAATCCCAGAGAAAGGAGGATTGCTGAGTTCGAGGCTTGCCTGGGCTACATAGTGAGCTCAGAGCCAGCCTGAACTACAAAGCGAGACCCTGTCTCAAAAAGGAAAGAAAAAAAAAAGATTCTTTCAAATCATAAAACAAGCCTTTATAAAGTTTGCTAATGGTGAAATACATAATTTTTTTGGTTTTTGGTACCTGGTATCATACTCAGGACCTTGCATATGCCAGACAGTTGGTGGCACCACTGAGCCAAATCCTCAGCTTGACATGTATGTTTTTAAAAAGAAAAATTCTCCACTCACTCCAGTGTATAGAACCATAAACAAATTTTGTGTTGATAGAAATATTTCTACAAGTTCAAGTATTTTTTAAAAGAAGGAAAACTTTGGACATATTATCGTTGCTGTGTCTAGATGTCCCCCAAAGCCTCATGCAGTCATAGGTGAGGGCTTTTTCAGAGGTGGCTGGATCTAGAGCCTGTGAATAATTCATGGTGTAATGGCTAGTATTAAGGGTGTTGGGATTAAGGAGTGTTTACTAAACCAGCGCACTGATTGGTTTGGCACCCTCTAATCACACCTAGACAAGGTATAAAAAGGATATAAAGAAGTTGCTAAGGTTCCCTTGGTTATTTTGCCACCTTCTGCCTGCCATGAACTATTTCTCCTATGTGATGTTATCCTGCCTTGGAGCCAGCAGATTCCAGAACTAAAACTTCTACACACTGTGAGACATAAACTTTCTCTCTCTCTCTCTCTCTCTCTTTTTTTTTTGAGACAGGGTCTCGCTTTGTAGTTCAGGCTGGCCCTGAGCTCACTATGTAGCCCAGGCAAGCCTTGAACTCAGCAATCCTCCTGCCTCTGCCTCCTGAGTGCTGGGATTACAGGCATGAGCCACCACACCCGACACTGTGGTATGTGGTATTGATTGCTAGGGGGCATGAGTCACCACACCCAGCATTGTATATGGTTACCAGGATCAAACTCAGGACCTTGTGCTTGCGAGGCAGACTCTGGAACCACTGAGCTAAATTTCCGGCCCCAACTTTTCCTCTTTTAACTTTGAGTGTCAGGTACTTTGTTTCAGTAATAGGAAAATAACTAAGACACATATATTTCTGATAATTTTGTTAAAAGTATTTTCTCATACCCCAAACCCTCTGTAATCCTGCAGATTCCTTGAGGAACTTACCCTATCCCACCTATCTGCTTGACATCTACTTGTGTGGGCCCAGCTCATCTTTAACAGAACCATCTGGTTTATTTCACTTAACACAGAATCTTCAAGAATCTTTCATGTTGTAGAAGGTACTGGAATGCTGCTTCTTTTTAGGACTGAATACTATTCCTTGGTAGGCATATACTACATTTTGTTTCATCTGTTGGTGGACATTTAATTTGTTCCTATCACAAATAACACTGTTCTAAATTTTTATACCACTGCCGGGTTCCTCTATGTTATTCCTACATTCTAAAGGCACAGGATTTTGATGAGAGCACATAGCAATTTCCTAATGGTTTGTTTGGCCTTGGGTTTGAGTTTGCAGGAGAGCACAAGGCATCCACAAATTCATTAACTGACTAATAATACTAAAAAAGCTAAAGCCCTATGAAGCTGGAAGAATTTATACAAAACTTGAAATATGACATTAGCATATTTAAAGATGTGTCAATAATAGTGGTTTGTGTAAAAGAGAAACTGGAAGTTGAAGGTTCAGTTTGAAGCTGGAGAACATTGACAAGCACACTGTAGATTTTAAGTCTGTGCAACAGGCACATTACCGGTAGAGGCAGAGAGCAAATGATTATAGTATGATGATTTGTTTTCTTTGGTTTTGTGGTGCCAGGAATCAAACTCAGAACCCTGCACTTGCCGGGCAGGTGTGGTTCTGCTGAACTAAATCCCCAGCTGATAACTCATATTTAACTAAATAAAAGGGTCATATTGTAGATTTTAAAATGTTTTTGCCATATGATCTGCTTCATGGTCCTACACCACCTCATGCTCTACAGCTCCAAAAATGTTTTTATTTATTAATAATTAGTTGTATGATTATTTGCTTAATGCTTTCTTCCCCCTTAGCATCCATGCAGTTAGGGACTGTCTTTTTTTTTTTTTTCTTTCTTTTTGAGACAGGATCTCACTCTGTAGTTCAGGATGTCCCTGAGCTCACTATGCAGCCCAGGCAAGCCTCGAACTCAGCAATCCTCCTGTCTCTGTCTCCCGAGTGCTGAGATGATAGGTGTGAGCCACCACACCCAGCATTGTGGTATATGGTTACCGGAGATCAAACCGGGGACCTTGCACTTGCTAGGCAGGCACTGGAACCACTGAGCTAAATCTCTGGCCCTAAGTTGAATTCTTTATTGGTACATTTTATATACACATCACAATCACACTCAATATTGGAATTTGTACCAGTATATGACACGAGTTAATTCTCATTTTTACCCATTCTCCTACCCACCTTGCAACCCCCTCCCGCCCCCATATACATACACTTTTTAACATCATATTTCTTCTTATCCCTCATTATATAGCCCTACCCTTTTCCCTTTGAATATTATCTATTTCACAATATCTTATATTTTAGGACTTATTTACATCTTAGGATTCCCATACCAGAGAAAAGATACAGTGTTTACATGACTACAAGTTTCTTAAATGAATATTAAAACAAAAATAAGATAATACAAGGCAAATGTATAATATAATACCTTTTCTTTTTACTGTACTGGGATCAAAGCGAGGGCCTTGTGCATGCCAGGAAAGCATTCTACCAAGGAGCTACATCCCTAGCCACAACAACACAGTTAGTAGTTTGAGACACGGGCTTACCCTGCGATCCATGTTGTCCCTGAGTCCACGATCCTCCTGCCTCAGCTTCCCAACTACAGGGATAACAGTTGTAAACTACTGTACCTGAACATAGTTTTCTTCATGATTCATTAATTTTTCACTTAGACATTTCAAGCTACTTAGAAACCATGATAGTGAGAATGAAAAACTCACTTTGAAGAACAAATACAATTGTGGAGAACACCAGGCTTGTTTCTTCAAAGTATTAATGGCAGTGTTCGAACTAGACCTTGTGTGTTTTGAGTTTCCAGTTTCAGGATTTTTCCTCCATGAAGAGACACTATTTTGTCACTGTGAAAGTGTTCTCACTGAATGATCTTCCATTGCCTATGGCAGAAATAAGCCTTGCAAAAGCAACTTCATCTGAAAAGGTGTTGCTTATTTCTTCTGCTCTTATGGGAAATTTGTAACTTAACTCTTGTACAAATAACACCAACCACTTGTGATCTTGTCAATAACAGTCCTGGAACTCAAGGGTTCTTCAATGAAGAGTTTAATGACAATAAAACAAAAGTATTTTAGAATGTTTAAGGATTCCTCTTAATGGAGAAGCAGGCTGTGTGTGTGTGTGTGTGTGTGTGTGTGTGTGTGTTCACGTGCATATAACTGGGAATAGAATCCAGGTCCTTCACACTGACAGCCACCTTCCCAGTCCTTTCATATTATTATTATTATAAGATAGGATCTTTCTAGGTCTCCAAGTCACTGAGACTGGGGCCAAACTTATGATCCTCCTGTCTCAGCCTCCCAGAGTGCTGAGGTTACAGGTATGTACCACCATGCCCAGTTCACAGATACAGTTTAGAGTTAACATGAGCAAAATTGTAGCAGCATGCAGTAAATCACTGTGGCAGATTTCTCCTGTCTAGGAATTTAGAAAAATCAGAGCCAAGTGTAGCTTGAAAAAAGTTATATTTATCTTCGTTGTATGTCTTGATCATACTTCTTGTAGGTCCTGTTAGTTATGCGCTTCTGCCTGGCCAATAGGGTTCTTGCTTTCATTTCACATTCCAATTATCTGGGTTCTTCACTTCCTTCAGTGCTTCCCTTAGGCTCCTTTGCATTAGAGGAAGTAGTTACACAGACTTACCCTGGACTAGACAGTGCTCTAAGCATTTAGATATTCATTTATGTCTCTTGATGAACTTTCAGAGCTGGGCACCACTAACCGTTCTGTACAGAAACAGAAAATAAGGTAGAGAAAAATTAAGAAACTTGCCTAAAGTCCCACAGTTAATATACAGCAGAAAGTAAGGATCTGAACTAATACGTCATGTTGTGTTTTTAAGTACTGGGGTGCGGCAATTGGTCACAGAGGTCCTAAGGCTCAGAACACCATCTGCTTCTACTTTCTTTATTTTTTTGTTCTCTCTTCCTTCACCCGTTGCTCTGCCCTATGCCATTCGGCACAGAAACTCCAAATAAATTTTCATCTGGGGAAAACAATGAGGAACGGTAAGTAAGACTACTTAGAAGCTAGCTCTATTTTAGCTTTGTGAATGAAATCAAGATCTGGGAAACATGTACATTAAAAGTCTGTGTACTGCTGGGCGTGGTGGCTCACGCCTGTAATCCTAGCACTCAGGAGGCAGAGGCAGGAGGATTGCTGAGTTCGAAGCTTGCCTGGGCTACATAGTGAGCTCAGGGCCAGCCTGAACTGCAAAGCGAGACCCTGTCTCAAAAAAAAAAAAAAAAAAAAAGTCTGTGTACTGCCTTAATTCTGCCTTTTTTATTCCCTTAATTTTCAAGTCTTAGTGAACTGAAATTCTAATTTAAGTGTCAGAAAAAGTGTTTAATGATTTAATCATTAGTCCATGCTCTTTAACAACTTATTTTTTATTTTAAAAATTACTCCTTGGGCCGGAGGGTTAGCTCAGTGGTTCCGGCGCCTGCCTTGCAAGCACAAGGACCTGAGTTCGATCCCCGGTTACCACATATAATGCTGGGCGTGGTGGCTCACGCCTGTAATCCCAGCACTCGGGAGGCAGAGACAGGAGGATTGCTGAGTTCGGGGCGGCTTGCCTGAGCACCATAGTGAGCTCAGGGCCAGCCTGAACTACAAAGCGAGACCCTGTCTCCAAAAAGAAAAAAAAAAATGACTCCTTCATTGAAGTTTAATGTATCAAATATTCTTAATTGGAAAAAATGAAGCAAAGCTCATTTAACTAGAAAAAATATTATTAACTGGAAAATAAATGAAGCTATACTTATTTGGAAAAAAGTATAGAAAATTCTAAAGAAAAAAACATACTTGGGCCGCGCGGGCGCTCGCGGGCACCTGGCTCAGTCAGGCTGCACCCGGAGCCCTCAGCCGCCGGCAGCGCAGCCACACGAGGGGGACCATGGAGCTGGAGCCGGAGCTGCCGCTGCAGGAGGCCCGAGAACGTGGAGGCGGCGCAGAGCTACCGGCAGGAGCTGGGCCAGAGGCTGCAGGGACTGCAGGAGGCGCAGAGGCAGATTAAGGAGAGTGCATCACAGACAAGGGGTGTCCTCAAACAGCATTTTAGTGATTTAAAGGAGACCCTTGGGAAACTCCTGGATGAGCGGCTGGTGACTCTTTTGCAAGAGGTGGACAGCATTGAGCAGGAGACCATTAAACCACTGGATGACTGCCAGAAGCTCATAGAGCACGGAGTGAGCATGGCAGAGGACTTAGTCCGAGAAGGTGAGATTGCCATTCTTGGAGGTGTAGAGGAACAGAATGAGAAACTGTGGAGCTTTACCAAGAAGGCCTCACGCATTCAGGTGGACAGCTTACCAGAAGTGCCTTTGCTGGTTGATGTGCCTTGCTTGTCTGCTCAGTTCCATTCTGAACATAGTGAAAGACCACATTTTTAAACATGGGACAGTAGCATCCCGTCCACCAGTACAGATAGAAGAGCTGATAGAGAAGCCTGGGGGCATCATTGTGCGATGGTGTAAGGTGGATGATGACTTTACCGCCCAAGATTATAGGCTTCAGTCTCATAAATGCACTTCAAATCATTTTGAAGATGTATACGTAGGTTCTGAAACTGAATTCATAGTACTACACATAGACCCCAATGATGATTACCAGTTCAGAGTCTGGCTCGAGGAGATGGTCGACAGGAGTGGAGTCCTTGGAGTATCCCACAGATTGGTCATTCCTCATTGGTGCCTCACGAATGGACAACTGGCTTTGAGGGGTACAGTCTAAGCAGTCGAAGAAATATAGCACTCTGGAATGATTCTGAGTCCTCGGGTGTTCTCTCCTCCAGAGCGCCAACCTATTTCTGTGGGCAGACATTAACCTTCAGGGTTGAGACTGTGGGGCAGCCTGACCGCAGAGACAGTATAGGAGTGTGCGCAGAAAAGCAGAGTGGGTGCGACTCCCTGCAGCAGGACCAGGCCGTGTGCATCAGCACCAATGGTACAGTTTTTGTAAATGGAAAAGAAATGACTAACCAGTTGCCTGCAGTTACCTCTGGATCTACTGTCACATTTGACATTGAAACTGTGACTCTTGGAACCACCAATAATAATGAAGGCAGAAATTTTAAGCTCCGAGTAACAATTAGCTCAAATAACAGAGAAGTGGTTTTTGATTGGTTACTTGATCAGTGTTGTGGTTCTCTTTACTTTGGATGCTCGTTTTTCTACCCTGGGTGGAAAGTGTTAGTGTTTTAGAGTTTTGGATGCTCAGCTTCAGTGTGCAAGGTTACCGTTGCTGTCCTCAGCTCAGGATAGTTTCAACTGATTAAAGAAAAATTGAATTCATCTCTCAAGCCTTTGGAAATGGAAGATGTTTACTGGATTCATTTTGTAATACAGTTTTGGGGTTTTTTTGTTTTTTTGCTTTTTTGGAGACAGGGTCTTGCTTTGTAGTTCAGGCTGGCCCTGAGCTCACTATGGTGCCCAGGCAAGCCACCTCGAACTCAGCAATCCTCCTGTCTCTGCCTCCCGAGTGCTGGGATTACAGGCGTGAGCCACCACGCCCAGCATTTGTAATACAGTATTTTAGCAAGAAGAGAATGAAATGGTGTGGACAAACTACAATTCTGTCTCTTTTGTTTTAGCATATTGTTAATCAAAACACCGTATTACAATAAAAATCAAACTAGCTCTAAAAGTGTAGGAAGATACAAAAAGTCCTACATCCCTCTATGGTATTTCTTTTTTTTTTTTTTTTTTTGAGACAGGGTCTCCTTTTACAGTTCAGGCTGGCCCTGAGCTCACTATGTAGCCCAGGCAAGCCTCAAACTCCGCAATTCTCCTGCCTCTGCCTCCCGGATGCTGGGGTTGCAGACGTGAGCCACCATGCCTGGCAATGGTATTTCTTCTTATACTTGGTTATTAGAATAAAAGAATTAACTGTACCTTTATGTTATTAAATCTCCATCAGGGTTGAAATTCATGTAAAACTGTGGAATAAAACAACAGGAATAGACCCCACAGAAGCCAGAATTCTGTCACATGCGTTCTCTTGCATGACCTCCGTGAGTGTGCTGACTGCTCTCTGTGTTCAGGTATTTGGAAGCCATGTTGAGTTTTATCCCATCCTCAGTGATCCTCGTGTCTGGAAAGCTATCTTTACTGTGTTTGCTCGCAATACCTACTAGTGTCTGTGGTAGGCAGGTATTAACTTTTGCTCTTCCCTTCAGGCTCAAGGGTTGTGCAGGGTGAGACTCCTTAGGACACAGCAGTGTTAGCCATCAGGCACGTGCAGTTGCAATGGTATATGTGCTCTTTGTGGTGTGAGCTGTTGTTCAGTTTAATAGCAGTTCATAGATGGTCTTTAGTGGACCAAAGAGATACAAGATAAACTTGACCTATTTTTCTAAGCTTAAATTTGTGTAAAATATTTATTTGAAGGACTTACTTAATATGTAAAAATCATGGCTTTAACTTACCATACCAGCTTACAGATTTTTTAATGTGATTTTCTTTTCATATTTACCAGTAGTAGAAAAATGCAAAAGCAACTTTGATATTTTTGTAACATAATTTATTTGGGGATTTGTGTTCCCTATTACACAATCATGATCTTTCTCTTTGCGTTTATAAATGTAAGTAAGTAGCCTTTCACATGTTTAGTGACTATTAAGAGGTTCTAGCATATAGATGTCTTGTTCAGCTATCTGAAACAAAAAACTCGAAGTTAAATGTGAAAAAAAAACATACTTGATGTCCTTCATATGTAAACTCTAGTTCCTTCTTTTTTTATAAATTGAAACTAGGCAACATATACAGAAGTCAACAAAAAACAGATTTACTAAGCTAGGAATGATTATACACACATGTAGTCTGAGCTCTTAGGAGGCTGAGGTAAGAGGAGTGCTGCTAGTTCAAGGCCAACCTGAACTACATAGCGAGACCCTGTCTTTAAATAAATAGATTTACTTTATTTTCCTGGATTTAGAAAAAAAATACACAGTTCCAAGGCACACAAACTTTATTTTAGGGACATTGAAAAGAGAATTCCTTGCAAAATTACCTTTCTGTAACAGTTAATAAAAAATAATGCACAACAATGAGATCTTAAAAGTCTACTATTGACAAAATACAGTTGATTAAAAATGTTGTTTTATATTATGAAATGTATGTTACTGCTATACAAGATTGCCCTCTTGTGTTTTCTCATTATCATATTTATTCAACTTTTAACTTTTCCATCTAAAATTAATGCACTATTAAATAAACTTCAAAGCCATATGCTCAAAACCACACATCAAATCAGAAATTAATGCTAATTATGTTATGGTTTGTGGTATATTGTAGCCCTCCAAATCTCTAAACTCATGCATTAAATATTGAAACAGTCAAGCAGAAATAAGTAAAGAAAAATTTCAAGTAATGTGAGAATTCTATAGCACTGACACTAACTTTCCCTACTACCAAATTATGGAAGACACACCCAGTTAGTCCATCTCTGAAGGTCTGTTTTGTCTTCCGTCTCCAGTATTGGAACTGAACCTAGGCCCTTTGCACTGAACTACACCACCAGCCATTTTGTAAATTTTGTATTTCTTAAAAAACAAAAACAGGATCTCATTAAGTCACTAAATTGACCGCATTGGGCTCAAACATTGAATTTTCTGGCTTCAGTCTCCTAGAGTCCCTTTAAGAATCAATCTCGCAGGCTGGAGATTTAGCTCAGTGGTTCCAGCGCCTGCCTCGCAAGTACTAAGTCCTGAGTCGATCCCGGTAACCACATACAACAATGCTGGGCGTGGTAACTCACGCCCACCATCAATCAATACCACATACCACAATGTCTGGTGTGGTGGTTCACACCTATAATCCCAGCACTCGGGAGGCAAGAGACGGGAGGATTGCTGAGTTCGAGGCTTCCCTGGGCTAAATAGTGAGATTAGGGCCAGTTTGGACTACAAAGTGAGACCCTGTCTCAAAAAAAAAAAAAAAAAAAAAAAGAAGAAGAAGAATCAGTCTCTAAGGAATGTAGTTCAGTGGCGCCACCTGCCTGGTAAATGCAAGGTCCTGGGTTTGATTCTGAAAACGCAAAAAAAAAAAAAAAAAAAAAAGTAAACCCATCCCTTTTGTTTAGTTACTATGGATACATAAAAAGAACTGTAGCATTATTTGACCATTTTTAAAAAATGTTCCCTTATTACTCGTGGTTGCTAGAGAAAATATAAGATTTAGTACATTTCTTTTTGTAAATGAAATCAAGCGATATATATTAAAGGCCTTGGAAAAGAGTCAACAGATTTGCTAAGAATTATTTTAAGGGCACAGTCCTAAGCACCAAAAACTTTAGGCCCAACTTCTCATCAGAGCATTATTTATTGTGTCAACCCTTAACCCCATCCTGTGTTGAAGTTCCACTGGGATATGGCGGACTCTTTGCAGTGATTACAATGTTATTGTGCCTTTTTCTATGATGAGCTTCTAAGTTTCACAAATCAGGATATAAATGCATGAGTGTGTGTGTGTGTGTGTGTGTGTGTGTATCACAATGACTAAAAGCAATCTTCCTTGAAATATAAAGACTAGCATAGAGGGCTGGGATGGGAGCTCACACACAAGGAACTGAGTTCGATACACAGCATCACAAGAAGAAAAAAGGATTAAAACAGAATGCTTCAAAATGTTAATAGCTGTCATTTTTTACTTGTCTTTTCCATCCTGTCCTGTCTAACGTGTTAGTTATTTTGTTGTTGTCCTTTTTGTTTTGTGATATTGGGGATCGAACCTGGGTGGGACTGGGCAAGCTACATGTACCTCAAGCCCCTTTTAATTTTTTTTTTTTCGTGGTACCAGGGATCAAACTCCGGCCCTTGTACTTCCAAGGTGGTGCGGTACCACTTGAGCTAAATCCCCAGCCTGCCCCTTTTAAATTTTAAAAAAAGGTCTCACAATGTTGCTCAGACAGGCTTTGAACCTACAACCCTGCCTCAGCCTTAGGAGAGTCAGGCTGGGTCTGGTCGTGAAGTGCTTGGCGACATGCTGTTTTGCACTGGGCTACAGTTGGGATTGCAGCCAGCTCTCGTGGAGGGCAAGGCAGATGCAGGTGGGGCTCGCTTCTCCTGACACAGGCCAAGCTGTTTTCAAGCAGATAAAACACAGGAGGGAATGTCATAGGGAGGAGACGAGAGTATGAAACTATCAGGTATAGCATGCTATCTCCCTTCCCTCCACTGCTGCAGGGACACCCACGCATGACAGTCCTCCCCCCCAGTCCCCTATAGAACCACTGCTCTATGTCTGCTCAGTGCTGATGGCCAGTTGATGTCCTCAGTGGATCCACCCTCAGGTCAGTGCAGGCTGTGCCCCACAGCCTTCCACCAGCCTGCTTGGGTGGTGAGTAGCTAGGACACACCATCAGCTGTAGTGGGGGGAAATTTCCATGTTCCTAATATTGGTAGAAATAAGATACTTGCCCATTTATATAGATCAGGAGTCCTGTGGACTAAGGAAGCTCAGAAGGCTTTTTCTAAAGAAAACCAGTGTCAGTGATTAGCACAGGAGCTGGTGTCTCCCTTAGAGAACGCGGAAAGCAGGGCCTGCCTGAGGGGAAGGTTCTTAGAATGGAATCTGCCCCTTCCCATACTTTATGGGTCAGAGAAAGAGGAAAACAGAGTCAGGTGATGGATTACTTTTCTAAGCAAAGCAACAACCACTCATTAAACACTTATGACCTGGTAGGTTGGTTGAATAGATGGAAACTAAATGTAAAAAAAAATTGAAAGTAAACTGGGTATGGTGACACACACCCAAAATCCCAGCCCTAGGGAGGCTGAGGCAGAAGAATTGCCCTAAGGTCAGCTGGAACTACATAGCAAGACCATCCTTTAAAAAAAAAAAAGACTGAAAAGGAATGAAGGATGTTAGAGAACTTTCCCTGTGGCCATCCTGTAGGCCCTTCTCAGGTAGGTAGTAACTGAACAACTCATCTTCCTTCCTGAACTTTTGCAATGACCTCTGTTTTCCATCCACACTGCCAACTTCATTTTCCAGGCCACAGCAAAATTCAACTTTTCAAGAAGAAAACCCCCAAGAGACTCCCACTATACCTTGGGATAAATTCTAATCTGCTGGTAGCCAAGGCCCTTAGTGATCTGGCTTCTGCTCACCCACCTCCCCAGGGCTCACTGTTCCTTGCCTTTCAGGTTTTAGGAACTCCACCAGGCTTTTTCCTCTGGTGTGGTCTTGGGTTAAAAGACAGACAGCCATTCTCTTTGGTGCACCTCCTGCATACCCTCCGGTTTCTGGTTAGCCATTGCTTTTGTGGAGAAAGCTTAGCTGTCCCTGCCATGTGTACCCTTCCTAGTGACTGTTTTGCCTGTGATGTTATCACAGCCCTGCTGTCTAGGCTGTGGGATCAGCGAAGGTGAGGGCTGTCTGCCCTGGTCTCCTTAATACTTGTAATTGTAGGGGGTGGGGGGTCAATTAAATAAATAGGTGAATAAAGTGAGATAAGCTGACTATATTTGACCTCCCCAAAACTCTTTTGAAGCCGGGTGTGGTGGCTCATGCCTGTAATCCCAGCACTAGGGAGGCAGAGACAGGAGGATTGCTAAGTTCGAGGCTTGCCTGGGCTACATAGTGAGCTCAGGGCCAGCCTGAACTACAAAGCAAGACCCTGTCTCAAAAAAAAAAAAAACAAAAAAAACAGGGAAACAAAACTCTTTTGAAGTTCCCCAATTGGGTACTACTGAGTTCCTGAATAAGGAAGACATGTGTGTTGTGACAGTGTTGGGCTTGGGGTACGGGGGTGTTTTGCTCAGTGTGCATCCTGAAAACTATACTCACTTAACCGATTTATGGGTAATTGTGTTAAGTATGTTAGAAATTTGTCAAATTAGTTTTTCAAACCCAGTGTGAGAGGGAAAATAACCCATTCTGATACACTGACAGATTGTTTCCAATCCTTAGCAATAAAGATTCATAAAATGATTACAAATAATCTTTAAAGACATGAGGTAATATTCAAGTAAGTGTTTTTAAAGTACACAAAACTGCATATGCAGAGTAAGCTGATGTCTACTCCTGCACTGGATACAAAGATAGGAAGCAAACGCACCGGACTGTATACTGTGATTACCTCTTACATCAATTTTCGTTTCTTCACTCTTCAGTATTTTCCTGAATAGCAGGTATTATATTAGCTAAAACGGTCAGAATTATTTTAAAAATCTTTACAGGATGAATTCTATATAGGCAGTTGCTTCAAAGAATATTTTAAGAGTAAAGAATAAGCTAGTGGCAATTAACTCACAGTACAGTGCTCATGTGGATGGGGGGAGGTGAACGGCCAAGCTGTGGGATTAGCCCTGGAGAAAGTGCAGATGGCTGGCCTGAGAGAGCCCCTCACCTGTGTTAGGGATCTCAATAGACCTAGGAAGTTGCTTTTTCTTTTGCTTAACAATAGGTTCCTGTGATAAGCAAAATTGCTTCCCTCCAAAGCTCCCTGAAGTGCAAAAAGACTGGAAGATCAAAGGAACCATTAACCACTCCCTGAACTTCAAAGCTTTCTCCCACGGGAACTCTGAGAGGCAACTGCATGTTTGTACATTTCTTCCTCCAGACTTCCCTCACTGTGTGTGAATACGACAGTACCAATGTCCTGGCGGCTGTACTTCTTCTGCTTCTTCACTATGGTCCATTTTAGTCTTGACAGTTTTGTGTGAATACTTAAAATGAATAACAAATCAAAATGTTATAGACTTACCCACACCAATGAGCCTTGCAACAACCTTATTATTATTATTAATATTATTATTATTTGGAGGTCTTTTCTAAACCTAGTTTTTTCTTCTTTTTTTCCCCTGTGCTGGAAACTGAACTCAGGACCTTGCACTTGCCAGGCAGGCATGACACCACTGAGCTAAATCTCTGGCCTCTAAACCTTAGTTTTTTAATATCTTGGTTGGTTCTGTTATTTTCTCAGGCAGAAAAAAGTACTGAAAACAAATACTTCATCTCAAATAACTTGTGTCTCACTGCAACATTCCAGTAATGTATATAGTGTCATTTACTTTTCCTAATTTAATTAGTCTCACACAGTCAGTCCTGTGAACAATATCCCTTCACTGGAATGTTTCGTGAAGGCTATGTTGACCTAAATAATTCAGTCACTCACGCAAATACAGACTGAGCTGTCATCTGAACACACTGCCTCAAAAATGTTCATTTGAATAAAATGCAACCATAGATCATTACTGTAAGGAAAATTGTCTTAAGCTCCAAATATACCACTGTCTTTCCTGGAAAGCAGGAGTTAAGTGGAAAAGAATCGGCTCTGCAAACTAGAATCATTAAAGGTCCCCAGTCAACCTCACCAGGCCTCACCTGCCAGCACTCTCCTCTTCCTCGGTGGGTCCTCTGTATGGCAAATACAGACGGCTCTTTTTGAGACAGGGTCTCACTTTGGGCTAGCCTTGAACTTGCAGCAATTGCCTGCCTCAGCGTCCTGGGGACTGGGCTCACAGGTGTGTGCTGCCATGCCGGGCTCAGGGTTGGCAATTTTGATCCCTAGTTTTCAAGACTGATTATTTTCCAGTTAATTCTTATTTTCAGAGAAAAAGGACATGTATGTGATAAGAGACATTCTGTGCAAGTAGACTCAGTTGAAGCATTTATACTGAGAAATACGTAAAATCACAAAGTATACAGCAAGGCCAACATTGCATTCATGCCTTTAATTTGTTATGCAGATAGCAGTAGAATGAAAAATAAAACATAATTCGCACTGTTAAGTATTCTCTTCAAGAGAAAGCACAGAGAAGTAAAGCAGGGCCATAAACAAGCGTGGCCTCCGAAGCTCAGAGCCTGCAGAGCAGGAGGAAGTCAGCTTTTCAAGGAAAAATGGGAAAGGGGCTGTGTGCGCAGTAAGACAGAGACAGAGAAGGGGAGAGCGAGGAGGGCAGGGGTGTCTGTGCTGTTCCAGGGGACGCGCGTGAATACAGCAGCCAGAAATTACATGGGACATTCTAGGAACTGGGAGGAGTTCAGTTCAGAGTTTTCACTCATAAATATAATGATCAAATTGAGTATTGAAGTTTTGAGCGGCAGTCAGTAGTGGAAAGTTGACTAATGTGGCAAGGAAGGCGTTGGCAGAAGGGCATGGTGGGAGGAAATGTCACAGAGGAATGAAGTGCACGGAGTACTAAAGAACCCAAAGGATCGAGCTTTTGGGTTGGAACAGCTGACTGTGCTAAAGCAATGTCAGAGGAAAGCCTGAAAAGCGCTAGCCCACTGGTTGGAGGGGGAGCCTGCATCTGGGAGACAGTGGCTACTTACTTTGGATTAGATTAGGATTTTGTAGAGGATTAGAGGACAGGATGGTACGGGAAAAGCCTTGAGACAGAGCACTTATTTTTGGAGACAGGGTCTCGCTTTTGTAGTTCAGGCTGGCCCAGAGCTCACAATGTAGCCCAGGCAAGCCTGGAACTCAGCAATCTTCCGAGACAGAGCACATTTTTAAAAAATTTTTTGTTTAGTTTTTTTTGAGACAGGGTTTCACATTGTAGTTCAAACTGTCTCTGAACTCGCTATGTAGCCCAGGCTGGCCTCCAACTCACAGCAATCCTCCTGCTTCTGCTCCCCTACCTCGAGTGCTGGCATTACAGGCATGAGCCACCACACCTGGCACTGTAGTGTGTGGTACGAGGGATAGAACTTAGGACCTTGCATTTGCCAGGTAGACGCCGGAACCAATGAGCACCAGGCCAGGAGCATGTTTTAAAATGAGAAACAGTAGCTAGCAGAAGTGCCACAGGACATTCAAGAGGGAGAAACAGATGTGCTAAGCCCCCAAAGACTGAAAGGTGGCATCAAAAACATGGGCAGAAGGAGGCAGCAAGTGCTGGATGGGGCATCTACCCCTGTAAGTCTAGGGGAGGGCCAGAGAGTTTCTAGGCTAGGTGGCATGTGCAGAAGAATACCTACAAACAGTTCTGTCTCTCAGGTAGGCACTGGTAGCATCAAGAGATGAAGACAGTGTGAAACCAGTTGTGGTCAAGGATTGCCGCAGTTGGATGAAGGCAGCCTGCTCTCTACAAATGCAGCTTAAACTGGAGACCAAGACATCCCCACAGGTTTAATATTAAAGAACATATGATTTGCCCCAGCACTTCTCACCGGCTCCAGGGTATGACGGGAAGTAGAGGACCACATCTTTGGGTAGGTCCTGCAAAGTTACCATGAGGCTGCAGATAATGGAAATGGAGACCGTTTGACAACAGTCACCTCTGGGGCCAAGGCCGATACCCTACAGTCAAAATCCACACACAATTGCACCTGCAATTCCTGCTCTCCAGGGGAGACAGGGTTAACGAACAGACTGCCATGCCTCTGATTCAAAGGGAAGAATACAGTTGTTCATGAGAGCACTTTACATGGGAATCTCTGAGTGTTCCAGGATTACAGGTAGTAAAACAATATACTAATATTCATCCTTTGATTAAATTCTATAGCCTTCAATTTTGATATATACCCTTCCTTTCATCTAGAATGAAACAGAGTGAAGGACACATACACTCTTGGCTTTATGTATAATAGATAGGATTAGTCGGATTAAGAACCACATGATGTGTACAATAAAACTACACAAACGTTGAAATTATTCAGCATTTGTGCCTCTGGCACATAATGTCATCCTGCTGAGTCAATGGAACTTAAAGCACTTTTTCATTAATAACATCTTCATTCCCACAGTTACCTTATAGGTAGGTGCCCAGCTAGGTTTCCTCTCTAAATCTAGCCAGTAAGGGGAAAATGTCTTTTGATAGAAAGGTTAAGGAAAGAAATTTTCTCATTCCAGTCTAATTGCAGGACTTTGCTTTAGAATGTTGTTTTGAAATTGCTATCAGTCATTTTAATTGATTTAACAAAGATTTGTTTCTCAAAAGAGAAACAGTGATAGTAAAAAAAAATGACTGTTGCATCTTACAGCATTATGAAGGAATAAAAAACCCAATTACCCAGAGCAAAGATTACCATGGTTATCCTCCCCCTTCTCTGGAGGTCTTTCTCCTCCCAAAAGTCACTGCTCATGAAGTAGCTGTCTTTTTAGAGCTTTGAAATAGGCAAGTATGTCTAAACCATTACATTGAACTAATCCTGCTCCTCTGCCTAAAATAATGCTACCATCATATCAAGTAAATGTGAGTTAAAAAAGGAAAGATTTCATAGGTACAAAAGAAGATTTCTTAGAGAGTTCGTCTGATTTAGAAGGCTATCCTTGGGATTTTAACTGGAATATGTGAACCCTGGAGTATGGATATCAGAAATCTTGCTAGCTTATTATCAAGAGGACTAGATTTTACTTTGTCCAAGATTCTAGATTGCTGAATGAGTATTAGAAAGTATGATGTCTCCGTTTGTGTTGGAAATAAGAATCAAATACCCAGTCCCTGACCTTCCACAGATCCTCACATTTCCAACCTTCTGAAAATACCTTTGAGACAACACCCACTTGAGGAAGCTCAATGCCCAGTTACAAGATGGAAAGGACATGAAGACTAGCTGCCACTTTCCTTATGGTGGAGTGAGATGGTTTTTGGAAGGGGACATATTCCAAACTGAAAAGTTCAAATTTTTCTAAATAAAAACTACTCATGAACATTTCTTTAAAATTTCTCTGGGGGCCACTTACGTAGCTTCCCTCTATGATCTGAACAGACTGTTGTTTGGCTGAACATCCAGGAAACATTTACGAACTATGTACTTTGAAAAGTACATAGCTTTCAACACCATATGCATGTTTGGAAATATGGCTCTGTTCTGTGCTTTTCAAAGAACATACTGAGCTCACACACATCTTATTTTTTTTCCTCTTCACTGTAGGAGTTTAGGTTCCTTTATTTGTTTATTTGGTACTAGGGATCAAACTTTTTTGGGGGGACAGGGTCTTGCTTTGTAGTTCAGGCTGACCCTGAGCTCACTATGAAGGCCAGGCTAGCCTCAAACTCACAGCAATCCTCCTGCCTCTGGCTCCGGAGTGCTGGGATGACAGGCGTGAGCCACCACGCCCAGCATCATGGTATGTGGTTTTCAGGGATCAAACCAGGACCTTGCACTTGCTAGGCAGGCACCAGAACCACTGAGCTAAATCTCTGGCTCAAACTCTTGACCTTGTGCTTTCGAGGCATGGGCTAGAATCTCTGGGCTAAACCCCTGGCCCCTACTGTTGAAGTTTAGGAGGTCTTCCAATGTGATGCTTAGGGACAACACTGTATTTTCCAAAAATGGCCACAGCAATGCTTTTGGTCCCACCTGATCTTTGAGAACTTCTCCCTATCAGGAGGTAGTACTTCTCTATCCCTTTAACTTGGCTGCAACTCTTGATCTCTGGGGCACGCATAATGTAGCAGGAGTGGCACACCATGGCTTCTAAAACTAGGTCTGAACAGGTGAGATGCTTCTGCCTGGCCCTCTGTATGCTCGTCTGAAGAAGGCAGCCAGGCAGCTGCAAAAAGCCCAAGCCAACCTATAAGAAGGTCTGCAAGAGCACAACGAAGGCCTCCAGCTAGTTTCGATCATTAACTACCTACCAGCCTGAGTGAATTTCCAGATGATTCTAATTCTTAGCCTTTGAATCTCCCAAACGACACTACATATAAAATGGATCACAGAATGCTGGACGTGGTGGCTCACACCTGTAATCCCAGCACTCGGGAGGCAGAGACAAGAGGATTGCTGAGTTCGCGGCGACTTGCCTGGGCACCATAGTCAGCTCAGGGCCAGCCTGAACTACAAAGTGAGACCCTGTCTCAAAAAAAAGAAAGCAAAAAAACCCCAAAAAACAAAAACAAAAAAATAAAATGGATCACAGAAATGCCAGCTTGCTGTGAATTCCTGACCTAGAGAATCTGTACGTATAATAAACAACTGTTTTCAACTGATGAGAGCAGTTTGCAAAGCAGCCACAGAAACTGGAAGTGTATATACAATTATCTCCATGTCAATCTCTTCTACATATAAACAAGATTAATACTAATATTCTATTATATTTACGCACAAGGTTGGCCATTCCTGTATTTATAGGTTGGAGTTATTTATTCCTGTAACAGACAAGGCTGAAATAAATAAATATAAATACCAATATTTGCACAGGACACAAACGTGTAAAGGAGCTGATGAACACAATCAGAACCGTGCCAGGCCCATGGCAAAAAAAGTATTCCTTTGCGTTGACTCTCCCTTAAGGGTGGTTAGGTTTTCCTTAAAAATCTTCAGGGCATGTTTCAACCGTGACGGTAGATCCCACTTTTTTCGGAATTTAGATCATGGCAGAAAGCTTTCATCTGGGGCACACAAGACCGAGCTATACAATTCAGCTTTCTGAACTCTGCATCTCTCAGCGGGCTGGAGAGTCACACTTCCTCTCCGCCCTGACTCGGACCCGGCGCGGACCGGTGATTACTGACCGGTGGAGGCGGCCAGGCGCGCGCAGCTCCCCCGCCCCCACCCCGGCCGCGCTTCCGGGCCGCGCACCTGCGGGTCCAGTCGGGTCCAGCCAGGCCCCGGACTGGCGGAGGCGCACTGTCTGCCTCGGGCTCGCCGGATTGCGGGCTCGTCAGCCTCGCGCGGGCTGGGCCCACAGGATCCGGTCCTCCGAGGTCCGCCCCCGCCTAGTCCGGCCCTCCCAGTCCCGCGAGTCCCGCCGCCAGGGCGAACCCGCCCACGGCGCCCCGCGAGCGCGCGCCTTCCGGCGGCACCTCCGACCCCGCCCCCTTCCTCGCCCGGCGGCCGGCGGCGGGGAAGTGTCGTAAAGGCGGGCCCAGGAAACTTTACCCGGGGTAGCAGCGCGGCGTTTTACGGCGGCGGCGGCGGCGGCGGCGGCGGTGCGGGGTGAGCGCTTCGGCGGCGGCGGCGGCGGCAGCGGCGGCGGCGCGGCGGGGGCGCCGAGGGAGAGGAGCGGCGGCAGCGGCGGCGGGGACCGGCGCGGGGTGAGCCGCGAGGAAGGCCGGTAGGGCCGCGGGTGACAGGGCCGGCGGTGGGCCCGGGCGGACGGGAACCCGGGTCGGCGGGGCGGCGCTGACGCGCGGGGCCCGACGCGGACTCGGGGGGCTGCTCCGCAAGGGGCGGCCCTGCCTTTGTTTCCCCGCGCCCCGCCGTCCCGTGCCCCGGCCGGCGCTCACGGCCCCTCTGTCGGTGTGTGTCGCTTGTAGGATGGCGGAGGTACCGCCCGGGCCTAGCAGCCTCCTCCCTCCACCAGCACCTCCGGCCCCGGCGGCGGCCGAGCCCCGCCGTCCGTTCCCGGCGGGGGCCGCCCCTGCCTGCAGCGGCGAGGACGAGGACGACGACGAGGAGCACGAAGGCGGCGCGGGGTCGGCGGCGGCCCGGGGACGCCCATGCCCGCTTTGCCCGCCGCCGCAGGACCCGCCGCAGCTCAACGGATTGCTCGGCCCGGAGCTGCGACACCTCCGGGCAGCCGCCTCCCGCAAGAGCAAGGTGCTGGCTGCAGCCGAGGCGGCTGGCGCCACGGCCGCCCCCGACGGGGCCACCCCAGCAACTGCCTCGACTGGGCCCGGGGCGCGCGCGGGCGATGGACCGGCTCCCCCGCCGCCCCCCCACGCGAGAACTGCGCTCCCCAGCCCCGCGGCGGCGAGCGACCCCGCAGCGGCCCGCAACGGACTGGCCGAGGGCACGGAGCAGGAGGACGAGGACGAGCAGGTGCGGTTGCTGTCTGCGTCCCTGAGCGCCGGCTGCAGCTTGAGGAGCCCCTCGGGCAGGGAGGTCGAGCCTGGGGAGGATCGGACGATACGATACGTCCGATACGAGTCCGAGCTGCAAATGCCCGATATCATGAGACTGATCACCAAAGATCTGTCTGAACCCTACTCCATTTATACGTATAGATATTTTATCCACAACTGGCCACAGCTGTGCTTCTTGGTAAGTGGATGGAGCGGAAAGAGGGTGAGCCCACGAGACGCAGGCCACGGGGTAGGGAGCGCGAGGGCAGTGTGGCAATGGATGTACCTGCGTCTGGTCTCTAGGGCGTTACGTGCTGTAAAGTGTGAGCGAGCGTGAGATCCTGGTTGTTTAATGGAACTGTCGGAAGGTAAGACCTCACGATCCGGAGAGACACGCAGCGGGCCTGTGATGCCTTTCTGCTGGGAGCGGGGGGCTCGGGACCTGTTGACATTAGCTTATAACCGTGTTTAACTGTCTTTAATGAGCCTCCCTCGCCCTCAGAGCACTTGCAGTAATTTAATTTGAACATAGTTCTCTTCCGATACAGGCCTCATTAATCTCTCAATTGCAGTCATAATCAAGGAAGAGTGTGTGCATAAACATGTTTTGATGAACGTGACTGTCAGTAAATTTGCTGTGGCCACCTTGGAGAATTAAATCTTATAAGCGTTTTTTAGTAGTTGTGGAGATGGTTTCTTTTTTACTTCAACAGGGTAGGTAACATTTACAGCCAGCCTGCTTTCTGGGCTCATTGCTAAAAGTGCTTTTGACATCTGGTTGTTGAAAGAGTCCTGAAAGTTGAATTAAAAAATTGTGGAAAGTAGGAAACCTAAGCATGAAATTGTTAGTTATCTGCTTTATATTTTAAAGAAATTGATCATAGATATCTTTAATCACTGGTACCATGGCTACTGTGGGGGTATAATTGACAAACTGTTTTGGCTACATGTAAACCTAAAAGTTGACTAAGATAAGCCGATTCATTTTTTAAACTTACATGTTAGCCGTACCAGTAATTTCTTTATGGTAATATTGACTCGATTTCAGTCTGATTAAAACCTTTATTGACTGCAAGTATAATTCTATTACACATATTGTTTCCATTGGATTTTATTAATTGCTTTTAAATTTTTTATAACGTGTAAAGAAAGTCTGCCACTGTTGTTTACTCTTAAACATTGACTTAGTTGCATATTGTCAAAAGGAGTACATTTTGACAATACTTCAGAACTGTAGTTTTGATTTTACATCTTGATATTAAGCTGAAAGTATTACATGGGTATTGTGGATAATGGTAGTGTTGCTTTGTGCTAAATTTGCTTTAACTTCAATTTAGGCTTTTAAACTGGATAGTATTACATGTTTTAGAAAACTGCTTGTTCTGAATTCTTAGCATTGTATCAAAAATAAAAGTTCTAATACCTTTCTTCAATGAATGTGGGAAAATGTTACAAATAACATATCAAATGCCATTGTAATTGCTAAAAATGTAGGTTAATTGTAAATTAATCCACGGAAATATCTAATTGAGTCACATTTTAAATGGACATAGATGTTTTACTGTCAACTCCACGAGATAGTTTTGTGTACGTGATAGTCAACTTTCGAGTCCTCTCAACTTGTCTGCCACTTTAAACTATGCTAAGCTTTAGTCTTAATTTCATATAGACCCATCAATTCACTGTTAATTTGTACTTTATCCTTTAATAGTCAAAATTTAACATTAAGCTCTGAGCATCTAGAAATTGAGATATGCATAGGTGGATGGTGTATAAGATTTACTAGTGCATGTGTGATTCTCGCGATCTTGAACAATAATATAATAGTTTACCAACAGAGGCCATTCAGAGGCCCTATGTTAACATGCTTTTAATTTTGAATTTCTCATCAGAGTTCAGTTTTTTAAACATCAATGTATATGTTTGCTTTAAGTTATGTTTAAAAGGTTCCAATAGAGCCTTAAGGTAGGCTTCCCTCCCCATGCAAAAAAATGAAAACCAAAGTGACTGAAAATATTTAAATCTCCAGATATTTAGTAGTGAAGATAAATTCCAGTTCTCCTGACCTCCCATAGTTACAAGAAAGAACCTGAAACATGACAAAACCTTGACTTACAATGTGAGATACTTTGTGTCACAAAATTACCTTCACCAAGGGCCAGTTGACTATGCAAACAGTCTCATTAGGTAAGAACCCTCTAAAATGTTTCTAGTTTCTATTGGGAAAGTATAATTAGAAGCCAAATGGAATATATTACAAAACTGGTAGTCCTTGATTCTTCCTAATAATGCCACAAGTGTACAAAGTAGATGACAGTACGTGTAAGACACTCACTTGTTTTGTACTTTACTTCTTTAGAGTTCAGTGTTTCAGTTTTAAAACTTCTGAAATGTACTGGCAAGTAATATAGAATTTCTGCTTATTCTAAATTTTCTGGTTTCCTTCGGTTTTCTATTTGTAGTCTTGAATTTTGGGATCTCTGTTTCACACTTTCTTTTTTTTTTTTTTTTTTTAACCATCTTATTGACAAAGAAGCCTTTGGCCTTGTAGAGTTAAGTGTTAACCTTCCAGAGATTTTTTTCAAGTGTGTTTGGAAAAACACATTTAATAGCATGAGTTTCAAAACTATGTGCTAAAGTATTTATTTACAAAACTTCACAGGCACTTGAGTGATGGTTGTAAATATACATTCGCCAACAGTTTATTTGCAGAAAATTCAGTATTGTTTACCAAAAACATTTTATTAATGATGTATCATGTATTGGGTATCTATTTATTTATTTATTTTTTGAGACAGGGTCTTGCTTTGTAGTTCAGGCTGCTCCTGAGCTCACTATGTAGCCCAGGCAAGCCTTGAACTCAGCAATCCACCTGTCTCTGCCTCCGAGTGCTGGGATTACAGGCGTGAGACACCACGTGTGGCACTGTGGTATGTGGTATTGATTGCTGGTGGGCGGGAGTCACCATGCCCAGCATTGTATGTGGTTACTGGGATCGAACTCAGGACCTTGTGCTTGCGAGGCAGGCACAGGAACCACTGAGCTAAATCTCCAGCCCAGTTTTTTATTTTTAGATGTGTACAACTTCATTGTTGCTCCTCCAGGCTCTTATTTAGGAAAGAGGTCCACTCTTAAGAATGAACTAACGTATTTTGTTTGCTTTTCACTTCATGGTCAGAGGACAAAAATTTTTAAAAATTCCTGTCTAATTTTAAAGTATTATCCGGTTGTACTGTGTTCAGTGATTTTAATTCTTTTTTGTTTTGGATGGCTTTATTGTAAGGTATAGCTGTCTTGTAGATTTGTATCACAGATTTCTATAGATTTCCATTCCACATGAGCCTTGCTTGAATTTTTCTGGCTCTTTCAAATGTACTGTTTGGTCTACAATTATTTTACATGTGTGTATATATGCACACATATGCACACAGACTATATTTGAAGGGACTAATTTTCAAATCAGAAAATTCTGTCAAAAATTACAATGCTTGCCTACTGTTCTTAAGGACTTGGATTTAATCTCCAGCATCAAAAAGAAGGAAAAAAGATACTTTCAGAGTTTTTCAATCCAGCATCTTTTGTGTGTATTTCATGTCTTACTGTGAAAGGAATTTTCTTTTTCAAAAGAAAGCAGATTGATTTAGTGTGATTTAAAAAATGGAAAAAATGGGAATAACAATTTTAGAGGTTTGTTGACATACGTTTGGAATTATAATAAAACAAGTAGGTTGATAAACTTAATATTCCCCCAGAAGGATTTTTTGATCCAGTTGAATTTTGTGTCAAACAGTTACCATACTTAGGGCTGGGGATTTAGCTCAGTGACACTGAACCTGCTTCGTCAGCATAAGGTCCTAAGTTTGATCTCTGGTACTGCAAAAGGAAAGAAAAAAAAAGAAAAGAATTATCCTACCTAAAAAGATTCCCTAGTTTACTTTTTTTTTTTTTTTTGAGACAGGGTCTCGCTTTGTAGTTCAGGCTGGTCCTGAGCTCACTATGTAGCCCAGGCAAGCCTGGAACTCAGCAGTTCTCCTTGTCTCTGCCTCCCGAGTGCTAGGATTACAGGCATAAGCCACCATGCTCGGCTCCCTAGTTTACTTTTAAAAAAAGACCAATTTATACCACCAAAAACTTACAACAAATTCAGATTAAAATATATACTAGTTGTAAATTGTATTTTAGTTACTAATTTTGTTTTCGTTGTTGTTGTTGTTTGGTACTGGGAATTGAACTCAGAGCCTGTGCTCACCAGGCAGGCTCAGTAGTCTACTGAGCTGCACCTCTGAGCTGTTACTAATTTTTTAAAAAGCCATTCTTAATTTTTGTTGTTGTTGTTGAAATAGAAAAAAAAAAAGGAAGGTTTAGGCAATACTACCATTTTTACTAACCCATTAAATGGAGATATTACCCTATTTATATGTGTCAGAATACTGTTGGAAAGCTTTTTATAGTGTTGGAAGTTTTGAAAACCATTTCCAGTGGTGACACAGGAGATCTAAAGGAAAATGAGGCATTATTAGCATGTATTTAAGATGTAGCTTTTAACACGCCAAAAAGCTGACATTTGTATTAAAAGAAAGCTGATGGAATCATAGCATTATATACAAACTGATTTTCAGCTGTAATATTCTGAGAGAGAGTTACCTGACCTCCTCTGTCAGGGGTATTCTAAAAAATTAAACCACCATATATTTAGTTTTGGGACTACAAGAGCAAATACTATTTGGGAATTGAACCCAGGGCCTGTATACCAAACTATATCCCCAGCCTTTAAACTTACTTTTTAAAATTTTTGAGACAGAGTCTCACTTACTTTGCTGAGTTACCCAGGCTGGGCTCTGACTTGTGATCTCTCTCTGTCAGCCTGACAGAGTGCTGGGATTGTAAGCAGTGCCACCGGGCTCAGCAAACAAAATCTTTTGAGTATAATCTAAGTGATAATTTATAAACAATCCTTTTCCTGAATTTCTTACATGCTTGTTTTTCTAATTAAAATCTATCATGCAGGTATATCATCTCTCACATTTTATATAAAGCTTATAAAAACTTATACTTTACTGATGGGCAAATTATATATTATTATATCCTACTGAATAGAATGAATAGGATTTGGGGTGTTACTTTCTGAGACAGGGTCTCATTTTGTTGCCCAGGCTAGCCTTGACCTGATTATATAGCCCAAGCAGGCCTCAAACTTTTGGCAGTCCTGCCTCAGCCTCTGAATGCTCAATTACAGGCTTGTGCCCTCAAGTTGGACAGGGTTTTATGTTTAAAACAATTTTTTTCGTGTTTTCTCCTTCCCAAACTTAAGTAGGTCTTTACTGCAAATAAATATAACTAAGCATTTCATGTATAAAGTACTCTAATACTTACCGTGTGTAAATATCATCTTTTCCTGTTAAGCTTTTGTAGGCATGAGAATTTTTTTTTTTCTTTTTGAGATAGGGTCTCACTTTGTAGTTCAGACTGGTCCTAGATTCCTATGTAGCTCAGGCTAGTTTGGAACTCACAGTAATCCTGCCTCCACCTCCCGGGTGCTGGGATTACAGGTGTGAGCCACCACACCTGGCACTGTGATAAGTGGTACTGGGGATCAAAATTTGGACCTTGTGCTTGCCAGGCAGACTCTGGATCCACTGAGCTAAATCCCTGGCCCTAGGCATAAGGAAGTGTTCTAAAGGATAATGAAAGGTTTTTAAAATCGGAACATTTGAGAAGTTATGGATTTCAGTTCTGAAAAGCGATTACTCTCTTGCTAGATTTCTCATTCTCTTCTGTCAGAAATGCTAACCAGTGGTTGGTTGCTGTTTTCCTTGGGTAATTGTGCAGTGTATTCTTCATAACTGTTTGTTTATTTTTAAGGCCATGGTAGGGGAGGAGTGTGTAGGTGCCATCGTTTGCAAGTTGGATATGCACAAAAAGATGTTCCGCAGAGGTTATATAGCCATGTTAGCTGTGGATTCCAAATACAGAAGAAATGGCATTGGTAAGAAAAAATTACATCATTAAAAGGATGAATAAGTTATTCTCCATTTTGTGTTTTGAAACAAACTTACATATAAAGATATAGAAATGAACTTGAAGGTAAAATACAAAGTTGTTTTTATTTTTAAAAGTTCTTAAAGAGCATTATTTTCTTTATTTTTTAAATTTTTATTTAGTTTTGGTTTTATTAGTATATTTGTGGTTTGTGGTACCTGTACATAATATATCTTAATCTTTTTTCTTTTTTATCCCCTCCTCCTCACTTTATTAATGTTTTGGAGATTATCTTTTTAATAAGTAGGAGGTGATCATTTTCACCTCTAACACTGTATATATTTCTTTTCAGTCATACTTAATATACACTGCAGCTTTTGGTACCATTAGGAGGTCACATAATTCCAGTTTTCAAGCAGCTTTCTATCCTTGGGTTAAGTGGTCTACAACTAAGCCAAAGTTAGAGTAATTATTCCTATGAATTAGTACTGGTCATCTAACATAATGTTGCAATTTAAAAGAGGCCTCTGGGAGGAGAATTGATTATTTTTTACAATTCCCTAACTTTCTTGTATCGACCATTTCTGACATATCTAGTAGATCTTGCACTTAGGGTTTATATGGTGGCTAGAATACATGGATGGTTTAATAGCACATGTTTAGGCCTTGCCCCTTGACTCATGTTTGCCCTGTTAGACTTAATTCTAAAGCTTCCCCAGGTGACTAATGGAAGCCTAGTTAGCAACCACTGTTGTAGTGATCAGGAACTATTGGATCTTTTCACAGTGGAGGATCAGATGGGCAAATATTTGGCTAAGCATAACAAACTGGAATGTGCTTAAGCTTAGTAGTTATTTATGAAGTATTTGATCCCAATACTAGTACTCACTTATTAGTAGTTGTGTGATTTATAGGTTTTTTAAAACTTAACTTTGACTGTCTAACAGGTAATTTCACATAGTCTTTGACGTCATCAGAAGTCATTATAAATAGATTTAATTAGTAAGCTACATTTTCTTTTTCTTTCTTTTGTTTTGGTTTCATTTTGTGTTTTGGTGACAGAGTCTCATTGTGTTGCCTAACCTGGCCTGGAACTTTTGTGCACAGGTGATCCTCCTGCCTTTGCTTCCCAAGCAGCTGGCACTGCAGCCATGTGCCACTATGCCTGGCCTATTATGTTAGGTTTAATTCAGAAAAAATATGCAGAGCGTGTTTCAGCTTTTTAGTAAGATTTTTAATGAATTGGGATTATTTCCCAGATAAAGTACTATTTTTTGATGCATTGAAAAGAGATCAACTAAAAATGATAGGCAGTTGGGGGTTCATATGGCATAGACCTAGTGAATAGCTTTAGAGTTGCATCCTGTGTTACAGGTGGATATTGTATGACTCAAGAAATGCATCCACAGTTTGAAAATAAGAAATGTTTAAGTTAAAATAGGTCTTTTAAAAACCAGATTTGGTAGTGTTTTCCCTCTTAATATATAGTATCAGTAATAGCAGACCCTGATCTAGGATACATTTTCCTAGACATTTAGATACGTACCTCTGATGTCATGTTACTCAGAGTGCCAGACTTGATTGTACCCAGGCTTACTGTGACATGGTAGGGGCCAGTGGAGTGTCTTGCCCCACCTATAGGCATAGCAGTTCTTTGGAGGCTGTTTTTGTGCTTTGTGTCCAGGAGCTGGCAAAGATCTTTGGCAAGCTCAGTACAGGCTATATAGTAAGTTTAGCTAGTTTAAAGAGTTCTTGCTTAAATGTTGCTCTAGCCATACCATATTTTGCCTTTTCTTTTTTCCTTTCTTTGTATTTTAAGGCAGAAAAGCAACAACAAAAAACAAACTCCTGCTTAGTACAAATTTTACTAAGGAAAAGCTCTCAGTTTATATCCAGTTTTTTTTTCCTCTCAAGGTACGAGAGTAATTGCATTCTGGATAGAAAATTAGCAGACATTTTTGTGCTTAATGTAAATTTTATAATGTAGGTTCTTTAAGTCACTAATTATGTTTTCTGTTCACTAATACTCAGATCTATTATTCTAGGTACTAACTTGGTTAAGAAAGCTATATATGCTATGGTTGAAGGAGACTGTGATGAGGTAAGTCTTTCTAAATTTTAAATACCTTTATCCTAGACTGTATTCTACTGAAAATTTTATAAGTATTTTTTAATATTTCTACTACAGATTTCATTGCAGACTTAGTATAGAGATGCAGCTTGTGTACTAAGTACTATTCATATATTTAAAAATATATGAGTGTTGAGCCTGGCACTGTGACACCTGCCTGTAAAGCAGCTCTTGAGGAGATTGAGGCAGGAGATCAAAAGTTCAGGACAAGCCTAGGCAATTTAGTGATGCACTGTACAAAAATGATTTTTTTTTTTTTTCTTGAGACAGGGTCTCCCTTTGTAGTTCAGGCTGGCCCTGAGTTCACTATATAGCCCTTGCTGTCCTCAAACTCAGAGCAGTCCTCCTGCCTCTGCCTCCCAAGTGCTGGGATTACAGGTGTGAGCCACCACGCCCATAATTGTGTTGTGTGATACTGATCGCTGGGATTATGGGCATGAGTCACCACACCTGGCATTGTGGTATGTGGTACCAAGTAGGGAACTCAGGACCTTGTACTTGCAAGGCAAACACTGGAACCATTGTGCTAAATCCGTAGTCCCGAAAATCTATAAAAAGACAGGGATGTAGCTCAATGTGCAGGGCCTGTAGTCGGAGTTTATTCCCTAGCATCACCCTGCCAGAACACACATACACGAGCATGCACACACACAATGCACGCACATGCACACATAACATTTTGATTTAGAACACATTTTAAGATAATAGGGCTAAAATTTCTTCAAATGTGGGGATGAAATCTTAAACATTTTCAGTAAATAATTGTTATTCATAAGCGTTGTTATTAAGTCAGTTAACTAAGGCAGCTGTTATGATAAACCCATATATTATTTGCTAATCTATTGGCCTCAGTGTTTCTGTATCCACCACCCTTTTTTAAATCTTGATAAAGTGTATGCGACTCAACTCTCTTGAGTTTTATATGTTAAGACTGTCAATGACTTTTAAATGTAAAGTCTTCTGAATATTAATGTAAGAGTACCTTTTCACCTGGTAAGTCCTGATTGCAGGTAGAACTTTATATCCCACAGCACTGCTTTTCATGTGATGCTGAGTAAATACTGGTGGTGGTTGGGAATGTTAACCTTTATGTTGGGCAGAGCACAGGGATTGGGTATAAATTAGAGAAGTACAGACGTCTTTACTATGACAGTGGTGACCAAGGAGGATCAAAGTTGCTTTATAGTAGTAATTTTATGTTTACAGTAGTACAAGTGATAATTATGTTTATTATTGGAGAGCAGATTATCTTAATTAGTTCCCAAATATGTAAAAGCAAGTAAGTTTTTCTAATAGATTGACCATAAAATTTGTTTTGCTGACTTTTTTTAAGAAATGAGGTTTTGAGGTACAAAAAGTATACAGTGTCACTGAATGTGTGTGTGTGTTTGGTACTGAGGATTGAAGCTAGACCCTTTGCACTGAGGTACATTCCCACCCCTTTTTTTTCTTTTGAGACAAGATCTCATTAAGTCAGCCAAGCTGGGCTCAAACTTTTGGCCCTTCTATGTGTGTCTCCCAGATGTTTTGGGTTGCAGGAGTGTGATGTCATGCCCTGCTGAGTCCACTATCTTTATGTCCTTCAGCTCTGTCTCCCTTTCCAGCTCTAGCTAATATATACCCTTGCATTTTCTAAGCAAACGTATGTAAATATATAATTTTTATACAAATGAAATCATTATCCTGTGGTAATATTGGTTTGTATTTAACAGTATCTCAGTGCATTTCTGTGTTAAGAATCTAGAGATTTACTTTGGAATATTTTTTTCTTTTTTAGGTTTTGTTTTGCCTTTTTTTTTTTTTTTTTTTTTTGAGACAGGGTCTCACTTTGTAGTTCAGGCTGGCTCTGAGCTCACTATGTAGCCTAGGCAAGCTTTGAACTCAGCAATCCTCCTGTCTCTGCCTCCCGAGTGTGCTTTTTGTTATTTTTTGAGATGGAGTCTTGCTGTGTAGTTCAGTCAGTTATTGAACTCATTATGTAGCCAGGCTGGCTTCAAACTCCTTCCTGGTGGTCCTCTCCCTGTGCATCCTGAGTGCTGCTTTGACAGGTGTGTTCCGCCACGCCAGGCCCAGATTATTTAGTTTCAAGTTCTCTTTGCTTTAGTTTATAATCTAACAGTTGACACTAAATGGTGGTTGTATGACATAAGCTTTGTAGACATACTGGGTAGTACAGTGAAGTTATCCTAGGATTTAAAAGTATGTACTTTTATTCTGAATGGATACTTTACAGATAGCGAAGGATGTTGCATTGTTTGTAGCTTTTAATATCTGAAAATAAAAAATTCTGAATCAAGTCATTAATATGGCTAGTAACTAAATTTAACTTAATTGGACTGGATAAGTTCAGGAATATTAAACTCTAAGTTTAGCTTAGACTCTTAAGCTCATCAAAAATAGAAGTCAGGTTTCACAAAGATTATTTCACAGATTGGAAAAAATCTTGGGGTTCATAGACCATGTTTGCTCCTCTGCTACTGAGTAGAGTTGTTTGAACATGGATGTTGAGAATAGGGAATATTTTGTTCTTGTGGTTAAGCCTTTTGAATTACGTCTGTCACTGCCTGTGAGGCAGGCTGTGTTTTACCTTTACTGAGCAATTGTTTAAATACTGTTGGTTTTTAAAAGTTCAAAGGTATGATATATGGATTTTGATGATACTCTTTAATATTAAAAGAAAATCCTAAATTATTGATGTACTTTAGAATAGCAATGTTCTTTTAATTGTGGGCCTGAAAGTCTTAGGCTGAAATAGAGATGATAGTTCCATGAACTTTTTCTTGTTGTATGGTTTTTAGGTGGATTGTTCCTGGAGAGTTGAATATTTCTACTTCTGGACTAGAGAAGTTTTCCTTGATTTGACAGAAGGGGTGGACTTATCTGTGTCTCACACTATTCATATAAAAAAAAGGACAGGCTTCTCTTTTTTTTTTTTTTTCCCATGTCTTTAAGTTTTAAATTCTGTGAGCACAACTCTTTCGCTCTCTTTTTGATAATAGTGTGCTGTTTCTCCTTCATTACTATTTCACCCCGTTTTGTTATGTGTCTGCCTTTCTACTACTGTGAAATTGTATTCACTGATGGATTTGCTACATCCAGTAGCTTGGTCTTCTCTGCTTATTAGCGTACTTGTCAGTTTTAAGACCAGTGCAGTAACAACAGTGATAGTGATACCAAGTTTTCTTTTGAAATTCTGGACAGAATCAGATGTCCTTTCCGTTTTTGTCCTCTTTTTTTGTGGTACTGCACTCTGAGTGCTTGTGTCTTAATCACTGTGTAGGACAGAGATGCTTTATCTTGTTTATCTCTATATTCTTAGGGCTTAGTATAGGGCAGGGTTCAGAAATATTGGAATGATTGTGTTTATAGCATATTGTTTGTACATCTTAAAAAACATTTGAATTTTGACTTGTGTAATTGTCTTTCTGTACTTCCCATAAGCTTTCTAAGAATAGCCATAGCCTTATTTTTGTACACAGTACATAAGAATTTAAAAGCAAAAGGAATATGCAGGGTTTTGTTTTGAAACAGGGTCTTACTATGTAGTCCAGGCTGGCCTTGAACTCACTGTAAAACCCAGGCTGGCCTGGAGCTTGTGGTAATCCTCTTGATGGGATTACAGGTGTGTGCTGCCAGGTACAGAAATTATTAAAATGTAGTTTGGTTTAAAAAAAATATTTTTGAAAATGGTCTTTGTTTATAATGCATTCTTCTGCTGAAACATAATTCTCTAAGAATATAGGACCAACTATAAAACATTAAACATATGATTAAGTTGCATTAAATTAGACCATCTTTTCTTTTTTTTTTTTTTTGCTTTTTGAGACAGGGTCTCGCTTTGTAGTTCAGGCTGGCCCTGAGCTCACTATGGTGCCTAGGCAAGCCGCCGCGAACTCAGCAATCCTCCTGTCTCTGCCTCCCGAGTGCTGGGATTACAGGCGTGTGCCACCACGTCCGGCATTGTGGTATGCCGTGTTGATTGTTGGTGGGCGTGTCTCCACACCCAGCATTATATGTGGTTACCGGGGATCGAACTCAGGACCTTGGGCTTGCGAGGCAGGCGCTGGAACCACTGAGCTAACCCTCCGGCCCTAGACCATCTTTTCTTTATTTTGAAGCCTCAAAAATTATTGGTAGAGTATCAGAATGACATTTGATTGGGAGAGGAGAGTACTGAGTATTGAACCTGGGACCTTGGGCATGCTAGACAAGAAGAGTTGTCTGGGGTCCTCCCCACCCTGTTCTGGGAATCAAATTTAGCAAGTGCTGCACCACTGAGCCACATCCCCAGCCCCCTAAAAAAGGGATTTTAGGGCCGGAGGGTTAGCTCAGTGGTTCCGGTGCCTGCCTTGCAAGCGCAAGGACCTGAGTTCGATCCCCAGTTACCACATATAATGCTGGGCGTGGTGGCTCACGCCTGTAATCCCAGCACTCGGGAGGCAGAGACAGGAGGATTGCTGAGTTCGCGGCGGCTTGCCTGGGCACCATAGTGAGCTCAGGGCCAGCCTGA
>PVIC010011797.1:0-40786 GCA_004025085.1 Thryonomys swinderianus | reverse complement strand
TTTTTTTTTAGAGCAACACATGTGGTACTCAGGCCATCTGTCAGTCTGTTTCTTGTATCAGATTTGATATCATTCAAAGCTGAAAATAGCTGTTCACAAGCATAAGACAAACCATACAAAGTAAGAAAAGCAATCCTGAGTGTTTTCACTGACTTAAAAGTATTTGGCAGAGAATTCCACACTGTAAGGACATTATATCAGAACTACCCACTGTGCTGTCCTTTGTATTGCTTCTCAAGGGTCGTACACAGGGCATAAAATTTCTTTTCCAGGAAGAGCTTTCTTGAGATTCCAATAGCTTGATTTCTAGATTTCTAAAACCTAACCAGATGTATGCAGGAAAAATTAAGTTCTTCAAATTTGACTTTATCTAGAAGAGGAAGAAAGCACAATTTTATCTCCCCTATGGCACAGTAAAAATACGTTACTAAAATTCTCCTTTGCAGCTGCTACAATGCTAAAAGTTCCGTGTAGGTTTCCTGTTGACTTGTAGGATTGTCTGAAAGTGTTGAGGAATTCTTAAATGCATTTTTAGATTTATAAAATATTTCAGTTGCCCAGTTTCAAGATCTCCTTCAAAAACCTGCAGTTTTCTCAGAAATGTTTGGAGATCATATATATATATATATATATATATATATATATATATATATATATGCTTAATAATTATGTAATGGGGCCAGAGATTTAGCTCAGTGGTTCTGGTGCCTGCCTCGCAAGCGCAAGGTCCTGAGTTCGATCTCTGGTAACCACATACAGTGCTGGGCATGGAGACTCATGCCCACCAGCAATCAGTACCACATACCACAGTGCCGGGCGTGGTGGCTCACGCCTGTAATCCCAGCACTCGGGAGACAGAGACAGGAGGATGGCTGAGTTCGAGGCTTGCCTGGGCTCCATAGTGAGCTCAGGGCCAGCCTGAACTACAAAGAGAGACCCTGTGTCAAAAAAAAAAATTATGTATATGTTATATCCTTGGTAGCACTCTGACCAGTCACATAAAATCTTGGAGGAGGTTCAGCTAATGAGTCATAGCCCATGACCTCATCACCTGGTGCTGCTACTCCTTTCCCAGCATGCACATGGCTTCTGAGTGTACTGTGATTGGATGTGTGGCTGCTGGGGGTGACACTGGGTGACTTGGCTCATGTGCCAACGGAGAGGGCTGTATACAGTGCCCACTGCAGCATACATGCTGCTCCTTGCTATGCATTTCTTAACCCACTGAAGTTGACAGGTCAGGATTAATGGTCACACTTGCCAAAAATTAAAGCCACTACATTTTGGCTTTTTCTGTACTTTCTGGGATACAACTATTATTGTGTCTTCTCTTTTAAATCAGTTATATCAAATGAGTCACTTTTGTTGTCAGTAGAATTTGTTTTTACTTTCTCTTCCCTTGAAATACTGAAGATTTCTCCACTTCACTTTGTCATTTCTCTTTTCCAAATAGGAGTACACCACTTATTCAAGGGTGATTTCTATATATGGATTCTTCTTTGTGTTAAAAGGAATCAAACATGATTCTACCTCATACAGTTTTTACATGCAGGTAAGAAGGATGGAGCACAGTAAAAGTACGTCTCTGAAACAGATATTTAGATTCAATGAGTCTTTGAGTTAATAATAATTGATTAATAATTAATTCATGATTTATAAGGACCATGTGATAAGTGCTGTTTATACTTATATAGGTACTGTTTTGACTTTTACAACCATCTCTGGAGGTAGGCTTGGTAGCTGAAGAGGATCCTAATATTGAGTGACTTTGTGTTCGGAAGGCCTTTATGGTTAAACAGTGGTTTAATTCCAGTCTTCGGATTTCACATCTGAGACCCAATTAATCTTCAGTGTGTATCCGATGGGCAACATTTCATAGATGGTCATTCTTCTACAGAGGTAGTCTGTATAGTCCTCACAAGTTGGATAGGCATGAGCCTGTTTAGAACGGCGTAGTAGGGTGACAAATCAGATACTTGAGAAGTCGGAAGGGTTGACTTCAGGGCAGCTGTAGAGTTGCTGTCCAGCTGGCAAACTGTGTGGGCTCAGGGAGGTCCGTGAACTACCACCTTACACTGGAGACTGTAGCACCACTCACGTCACTGGGTGGTTGTATTAAGTACATGTGTTTGTGCAAGGGGCTTGGAACAGGCCTGACACAGACAGCACCGCATGAGTTTGGTTTTTGTTTATCTTTTGTTTATTTGGTGCTTCGGGTTAACCCTATGACCTTGTGCGTAGTTAGCGTCTGCGCTACCCATGTCCCATACCCCACAGCCAACACTACTGTGGTAGCTGATGATGGTGATGATGAGAATCTCACTGATAACTACGATGAGAATTGGTGTGTTCCATGCAGGATTTGCTTAGAAGTCTGTCTTCTGCAAACTGCGATCTCCTAAGAAACCATATCATATCCATCTTTTTTATGACCACTGCCATCCACACTGTAACTAAAACCTAAGGGAGCTGTCATGACTGATTGAATGAATGGATATGTAAATGATGTGTGAACAAATAATGAAACCCGACTTTTAGTTTCAGCTTTGCCTCTACTTTCAAGAGGACAAAAAAGAATTAATAGGTGTTATGCCCGTGTACAACCTCCCCTTGATAAACATAATCATTATGTGCTGCCACTACCTTCTAGGGCTCCCTGGAACAAGTCACTTCTTTTCCTTGGGCTTCTGTTCTTAGTTGCCTATCACCAAAGTATCCCCCAAAATGGATATTACTGGATGAAAGAGATGAATTTTGTAATAGCATTTAACAAAAGGCCCAGACAAACAAAACTGTGTTGACCTTTTTGTCCTAGCAAAGAAATGAAAGTGAGGCCAGACTTGATGATGTTTTTCTGGGTCAGACGAACCTTAATTGGTTGGCCATTTGTGCATAGTAAAGTCTCAAATGCCAGTGGACCCAGTGATGGCCCTCAGGACAAGTTGGCATTAGGGAAATACACTGCTGTTTTTTGCACACATGAGATGGAAGGGACTGTGTCAGGTGTGGGGTTTCACTAACTCTGGCACCCTGGTCACAGACACCATTGGGATGGATCACCACTCTCTTTGCAGAGAGTAAGGTACACGGACTTTGAGTCATCCTTGGCAATCTCTAAGTGCAGCACGGTCAGCCTGAGAGCCCACTGCCTGGTGAGGTACGAGATCAGAGCCCAGGCCCTGGTGAATGGCAGCTGGCAGGAGTTTACGACCAGCCAGATCTTGCAGAAATTTGGGTTCAGCAAGCAACTCTGCAAAAGCAATGTAAGCATTCATCTTTGTCTGTCTTTTCCTTTTTAAATTTTTTTTTCTTCCTTTTTCCTCCTTTTCTCTTTTTGGGAGCCCCTGGTTTCAAATTATAAAAAGGAGCTTGCCCGGTTTCTTACAGATTATCATGACTTTCAAACATGCTGAAAAGAAATCTTCTAGAATTAAAAGCTGGGGATATTGATAACTATAACCCAAACTATACTCCCTGATGAGATGCACATCAGATCCATTGTATAAATGTCAAAGGATGTCTGTGCATGCCTGCACATGTGTGTGTGTGCATGCGTGCATGCATGTGTGTGTGTGTGTGTGTGTATTAGAGGGCTCACGGGTTTATTTGCTACTGTCACCTCCAATGGTGTCTATAGGAAACCAACCACTTCCCTCCCCTTTAGCCCATGGCCTAGGCCCCTTGTCCTGCTCCAACTCATCAGGGAGGACTGAGCACAGTGACCTTATGGGTGGCATCAGCAGCCAGGCAGATTCAAATCAGGTCTGGCTTCTAACAGCCCAATCCCAAAATGGCCAGTGAGCCCGGGGGAGCTCTGAGCTGCGAGTTCAAGAGATCTAGGGTCTCCCCAGGAACCCTGCAGGGGAAGAGACTGTACCATAGACCACTGAGCCCTTCTCAGTCCTGACTGCGTATCAGAGTCCCTGGGTCCCACAGCACCCCTGCTGGAGCATCTCCCAATCACAGGGCAGATGCTTCCTGGAAGGGCCTGGGTGATTATGTTTCTGAGTGTTCACAGGTTACTTCTTCTGCAGCTGGAAATCATAACAGCAGTTTCCTTGGTGGAGGGAGGGAGAGGCAGGGGTAGGCCTCGACAGGACCATGAAGGAGACTTCCAAGGGCTGGAAACAGCCTTCACCCTGATCAGGTGATATCCTCACAGATGTGCTTCTTTTGTGAAAATGCTCAAACTGCACCTTGACATTTGTGTTCTTCATTGTATTTAAATTATGCCTAAAATGATTTAATTCCCTCCCCAGGCGATTCTGAAATACAGCCAGGGCTGGCAACCACCGAGACATAACTTGTGTTCTCAACTTACAAGTCCCATTTGTTTTCTTTTATATTTTAGGTCTTGAAAGTCCAAAGTGTGGGCATCCCAATTTATGCGAGCTTTGAAATGATCTTCTCAGTATCTTGAAAATTTCCGGAAGAATCTGTGGGATGTTCCCCCACCAGTCTGCATAATGGAAATAAAGTGATATCAAGAGGCATTCCAGTGTTGCTGTCCTACCCAGCAGTGGTCTTATTATAAATTTTGCCCAGATTTGTGTCACTTGAGGATGGAAGGTGTCACAGCCACGAGCTCACTAGCCACCCTTGACCCCAAAGCACCCTGAGGGTGCTTGACCCTGGGAGTCGTGGGGGGGGCACCTGCAAATCAACAGGCTCCCTCTGGGGGCTTCTGTGTTCCCCTTCTGCTGCAGCCGCACCTGCTACACAGAGCAACACCTGGCAGCTGTGGCTCAACCAAAACAAGAGGTAAGAAGCAAAGAAGCAACTGTCAGGTACCGAGTGACTCCTTTTATTTATTTTTATTTTTATTTTTTGAGATAGGGTCTCGCTTTGTAGTTCAGGCTGGCTCTGAGCTCACTATATAGTCCAGGCAAGCCTGGAACTCAGCAATCCTCCTGTCTCTGCCTCCTGAGTGCTGGGATTACAGGCGTGAGCCACCACACCCGGCACTGTGACTCCTTTTATTGATCATCCCACCTTTTGAAATGGGACTGGAGAGTTTGGAAAGGGGCGTTAGGGGGCCTTCTTCCCACTGGATGTGTTAGTTTTCTATTGCGGCGTCTCAAAATACCATGCCCTATGGTTCAGGACCAGCTGGGCTGCGTTCTCATCTGAGAATATGCGCAGGGAATCCGCATTCAAGCTCACTGGGTTGTCAGCTCATTCATCTTCCACAGGTATCACCCATGGGCCTCGCAGCTCCTGACCTGGAGCAGTGTCACCCAGGTCCTAGCAGCCTCTGCAGTCTTACAGAAATTTCAGTGATGGCTACTGGCTTCTTCAAGGCTGGAGAATCACCCACTCTAGTCCTCTGAAAGAGCCTTATACGATGCGCCATACTCAGGAGCAACAGTCTGTCGCTTTTTCTGTGTTCTCTAGGCTGGAAGTAAGTCACACATTTCATCCACACCCGAGAAGAGAGCGTTGCATGAAGGGTCACCTTAGGCTCCGTCTACCACGGTGCGTCATCTGTTTTCTTTGGATGAGACAGAGGGTGGAGGACTCCAAACCCTGAGGTGGGTAAATTTAGTTTAAAGATCACCTTGGTGTCGGGCACCAGGCGAAGGAGTCTCCTTCCCGGCAGAGGAGCCCAGCGTCCCAGGCGGTGCGGCCTCCCCGGGAGGGAGAAGTGCTGGTGTGAAGACTGGACGGCGGGAAGCTGGCGCTGGAAGGATCAGAGCACAGGGACTGTAGGGAGGAGGCTGTTCAGAGGCACCTTCTTCCCTGCCTCCCACACTCCCTCCTGGCAGCAGTGACTGAGGGCTGCTCCTGGCCAGTCTGGTCGGTGGGAAGTGCAGTGCATGCTGGGAAGAAAGAGAAGTGGAGGTCAGGAAAGCTCTCACCCTCTGGGTTCTCCATGGCTCCAGCCTGCATTTGCCGCCCCAGCTCTCACCAAGCGGCCTCCTGCCACAGTGCGTACTTTCCTGGATATTGATTTGGTTCTCACTCAAGAGTTACATGGACGATATCTGTAACACGGACACGGTGGAAGAAGGGGATGATTTATGAGCCTCGTCTTCAAACTAACTGTAACTTGAGAAAATTCACTTATCACTTACCCTTTGTGAACCTCACTTCCTGTCTACGTCCAGGGGCATAAACCCCAGTGCTGCGCGGCACAGCCCCTTGGCGGACCAGGCCTGTGCAGAGGTCTAGGAGAGAGGTGCTATGGGCTTTAGGGAAAATATAGCCCCTCATCGCATGCTACCAAGATAACAGAGGTCAACAGGCACTTTTTAGATGTCCACAAGAGGAGCGACTGGCGGGAAGCATGGCTGGAATATTAGTGGTTTCTCACTTTTCAAGTGAACTGGTGATTAGGTGGCACCTTCAGGCTGGTGCTGTAGGCGTTTGCAAGGGTAGGAAACAAGCGAAGCAGCAATAGTGACATGTGTCCCTAAGGCTAGCAATAGATGTGAGGGCCCAAGAGATGGGACGCAGGAGCAAGGCAAGGGGAAAGGAAGCTGGGCCGGGTGGCCCATGCCTATAATCCTAGTGCTCAGGAGCTGAGGCAGGAATATGACTGCAAGATGGAGGGCCGCCTCAGCTGCACTCATAGTGAGTTCAAGGCCAGCCTGGGCTGTTTTCTCTGTCTGACAGAGTGAAGTGTGTGTTCATACAAGGCTCTTCAGTCTCTTGGCCAATTGACTTGTCGTTTTCCACTCCCCACGTGGGAGGTGGGATGGTTGGGGGTGGGTCAAGGCTCTGCTACAGGCCCGGCAGCTGTGTACGGCGCCTGTGAAATCCAATCGGATTCTGACGAGGGCCGTGGGAAGGGGTGAGGGAGGTCTTGCCGAGGAGGTGGCACATACATGGGCCTGCAGGGGTCAGCAGTGTCCTTGCAGGGAGGATGAGAAAGAAAACGTACCCAAGATGATGTCCGCATAGCTGAGAGAAAGTTGTTTCCAGGCTCGGGCACCTGGACTGAGTGGGCACAAGAATGAGCCTGGGGCTCGTGCAGTGCGGTCCCTGGGCCACACTCACAGAGGCCAAGTGCGCAGCCTGAACACCCCGGAGTGCACACTGTGCCAGGGGGTGCTAGGGAGCCCGCTGCAGGCCGTCTGCAGTTCACATCCAGACAGGATTCTGATGTGAAAGCAGATTCCACAGCTGCATTTCTCCTTGTGCTGCACACATCCAATATCACCCAGTGTCAAAAACTCAACAACAAATCTGTGACTCTATTTCACCACGGCCGAAATAGCTGATTGAGAACAACAAAAATTTTTTTTCTAGAATATGGCACAAACAAAACCTCAAAGGCAGATGAACCATTTGCTGTAGTCCTGAAAATTCAGTCCTTTCCACTAGAGGGCGTGCTGTCTCAAAAATGGACACTACTGTAGCTTTCCAAAGGCTGAAATCTGAAACTAAAAACTCATCTCCCTGTACCCGGTTTCCCTTCCTTAGGTTTGAAAGTGAAACCCGTACATCTTGAGTGGGATTGTGTATTCAGTATGTACACAACCTCTAGTAAATATCTTGAAACAAAAATTCTTTAAGAAGATCTTTAGAAATTTTTCTCACAAGTGGGAGGGTCTTAGGCTAGATTTTCTAGACCCACAGTCAGGGCCCAAGCAGCGGCCCTGAGCACTGAACAAGGTAACACAGTATTTGTCATATCCCCAGCTTCCTTCCGCTTGGTTCTTCCATCACTCACCCCCTGGCCCACCCCCTCGACCCTTCCCTCTAGCTGGGTTGACCCGGAATCCCCTCTGCACAGCAGCACTTGAGTGTTAGAGTTGGGATGACCTGAGTCTGAGTCATAGCTGTGCCTCAGATGCTCCTCCTTATGGAACCTGAGGAGGTTGGACTGATACAGGACATGAAATATGAAAATATTTTATCTCCCAAACCATTAGATATCTGATATGCCAAGCTCATGTTCTCTAAAAATTGAAGAATGGGGGCCGGAGGGTTAGCTCAGTGGTTCTGGCGCCTGCCTTGCAAGTGCAAGGTCCTGAGTTCGATCCCCGGTAACCACATATAAAGCGCAAGGTCCTGAGTTCGATCCCCAGTAACCACATATAATGCTGGGCGTGGAAACACGCCCACCAACAATCAACACTGCATACCACAGTGCTGGGTGTGGTGGCTCACGCCTGTCATCCCAGCATTTGGGAGGCAGAGACAGGAGGATTGCTGAGTTCGCGGCGGCTTGCCTGGGCTACATAGTGAGCTCAGGGCCAGCCTGAACTACAAAGCTAGACCCTGTCTCAAAAAGCAAAAAAAAAAAAAAAAAAAAAAAAAATTGAAGAATGAATTCTAGTGAAAGCTCCTGAGAAGCAGGAAGGGTCTAGAATGGATAGCCAGGGACCCCACTTTATAGGGGAGTTTTATAGAGCCAAACACATGTGGGTACAATGTGGGTTACAGCTACTATCACCCTATAAGTTTACAAATATAGTTGGTTAGGTAACAGTGGTCCAGTTGGGAAACAAGTCATGTACAAAGTGTGGATGGAAAGAGCAAAGACTTCTAGGAAATGATGGGTCCAAAGGTCTTTTGTCACTTACCAGGGTGACTGATGTCTATCTAGACTTCATTAGGCCCGATATTCATCCTATTAGGAAGTATGTAGGCTTGATCATTTAGTCATTATATTGAGGTTTGATCTCTAGCAAATGTGTCTCCAGCCACAGTTGTGATGTATTGTTTGCCTTGATTCTCTCTAGTGGGCCTAACCCTACCTGAGTACATGAAAAAAAAATTTTTTTTTTTGAGACAGGGTCTTGCTTTGTAGTTCAGACTGGCCCCTCAGCTCACTATGTAGCCCAGGCAAACCTCAAACTCAGCAATCCTCCTGCCTCTGCTTCTCAAATGCTGTGTTTACAGTCATGAGCCACCACACCCAGTGCTGTGGTATGTGGTACAGATTGCTAGTGGGTGTGAGTCACCATGCCTGGTACTGTATGTGGTTACCAGATCGAACCAGGGATTTTGCACTTGGTAGGCAGGCGCTGGAACCACTGAGCTGAATCTCTGGCCCATATGTAATGTATCTAATTAACTTAGTTGTCTATAATAGGACCAGGGACAGTCTGCAGTCATTTTTAGTTGCAAGCCTTGGATCCTCTGATTCTGTGGGTAAAGAGCAGAAATTTAAATAGTACTAAGTACAAGTAAAAGGAACAGGACAACATAGTGCTCACCATGGAACAAGGACTGGTCCTTCCTGCTTCTGTAGCTTCCCAGGATCTGCGCCTCTCTGCTTCTCTCCAGGCCCTGGACTAATGGACCATCAGTGTCCAGCCATGCCTGAGGCTCGGGCTCTGGACACTCTAAGGCTTTGTCTACACCACTGGGATCAGGCCACCTCCTAGGGTCAGGGAGAAGCTTTGCTGGAGAAAGGAAGGTTCCAAGGCCTGGGAAACAGAGGTCAGCTCCGTAACTGTGATACTTGGTTACCCTGCTCCTTCCACTTGCTCCATTTAAATTTAAATATATTAAAATTACATACAATGTAAAGTCTCATTCTGTCACACTAGCCGCATTGCAAGTGTTCAGGGAGTGCACGTGGCCAGGGGCTACCAAATAGGAAGGACAGATAAAAGACAAGATGTCAGCCCTTCTGCTCCTAAGTTTGCGTTCCATGAATTTGAATGAGTCATTTAACCTTTGTGCTCTCACTGCTGGACTTGACTCTTCCTACAGAGCATTGAGAGCTACAGCAGCGGGCCAACTTTCAGGTTAGGGTTGCGGTGGTGAGTAAAAGACCAGGGAGCCCAAGTGTCAGGGAAAGACAGTTGTTAATGCAATAAAATACCTAGAGGATGCAGTGCTTTGAGAGCGTAAAGCAAAGAAATTTGGACTAGATCCTGGTAGGGGGTTTGAGACCCAGTGAGGGCCCTTCCCTGGGAAAATGATTCTTAAGGCAAGATCTGAAGTAGGTCAGCCTAGGGTGAGGATGTAAAGAAATCAAAATCCTTATACCCTGCTAGTGAGAATGTGAAATGGTGTTGGTACTTTGAAAAACTAGTGGCTCAGGGTAAGATAAAAGAAATACATAGATAGAAAAGAAACAAGGAAAATCATAAATTTAACATTGTACTTTAAAGAAAAACCGCAGCTTCAGGGTACATATTACCAAAGATCATAATGGCTTTTTCCCTTCCAGGAAACCTAAATTCCAAAAGAATTTCTAAGGGTCTTGAAGAAATGACAAGCCTCTATATTGGGTCTTGGCCCTGTGTCCTTCACCTATAATTTGCTCCTCCTCCCACAGACCTGTCTCCTCAAGGAAGCAAACTGTTAAGCAAGCAGCAGATCTCTAAAGTTCAAGCACATGCACATGGTTTGCATTTTTAACAGCCCTCCAAAAGAGTTGCCACATAGACAATAGGGATACAATCCTAGATCACTCATCTTAAAGACAACCCTAAGACCACAGTGCAGCTCACTCTAGGAGTATTCAGTGTGTACTTCTTTCTGCCTGATAAATGTCTTTATGCCTCTCACTGATATGTCTTGAAATGCTTTTTATATGATAGGAATCCACAGACCTACATGACCTACCATGTGGGATGAGTTGAATTCCCATCTCCTCTTTGGGGGACCTCCTCAAATAATTAACATAGAACCAATGTGTAATCCACCAATTGATATAGGTGCATATACCCAAAAGAAGTGAAAAGTCAGCAGAGAGACTTGTACATGAATGTTCATAGTAGCAAATACTATTTGGCTATAATGCTTATAACCAAATGCTCATTAATAGATAAGTGGATATGCAAAATGTCTATCTGTACAATGCAATAGAATAGCTTCCACCTTTAAAAAATGAAGAGGGTTAGAGGTATAGCTCAGTGGCAGAGTGTTCCTGGTATGAGCAAAGCCTGAGTTTAGTCCCCAGGACAAGGAAAAGAGGTGAGAAGAGGAAGAAAGAAGAAGAAGAAGGAGAAGGAGAAGAAGAAAGAAGAGGAAGAGGAGGAGGAAGAGGAAGAAGAAGGAAGAAGAAGAGGAAGAGGAGGAGGAGGAGGAAGAAGGAGGGGGGAGGAGGAGGAAGAGAAAGAGGAAGAAAAAGAGGAGGAGGAGGAAAGATGCTCCCTGCTGCATGAATGAGCATAAAGAATATTAAACTAAGTGAAAGAAACTGGTCACAAAAACTGCATATGATTCCATTATAAGAAATATCCAGGGGCGGAGATTTAGCTCAGAGGTTCCGGCGCCTGCTTTGCAAGTGCAAGGTGATCCCTGGTAACCCCATACAACAATGCTGGGCATGGTGACTCACACCTACCAGCAATCAATACCACATACCATAGTGCTGGGTGTGGTGGCTCACGTCTGTAATCCCAGCATTTGAGAGGCAGAGGCAGGAGGACTGCTGAGTTCCAAGCTTGCCTGGGCTACCTAGTGAGCTCAGGGCCAGCCTGAACTACAAAGCGAGACCCTGTCTCAAAAAAAAAAAAAAAAAAAAAGAAAGAAAAGAAAGAAAAAAAGAAATATCCAGAGGCGGGAAATCTACAGGCAGAAAGATTAGAGGCTGTGTTTAGGTCTGAAGGACAGAGGGAAGGGGCAAGGGGTGTCACTATTTGATGTGATGAAAACATTCTAAAACTATGATGACAATTTCACAATTCTGAACATGCTGACAACCACCGACTCATACACTTGAATGGGTTCACAGTACAGTGTGTGAATTCTGCCTCAATAATGCTCTTGACTGGGGGGAGGGGGAGGGGGAGGGAACTTGGGTGCTAAGCAGAGGATTCCAGTCCAGACAAACAACACATGCAGAAGCTGATGCCTTCCAAACGCGAGTCAGAAGATCCTCGTGGCCAGAGTCAACAGAGCCCCTGGCTGGAGGTGCAGGGGAGTGGGGGGACCTCAAAGGCCCCAGGGGTACATTGCTGGAGTCTTGCCCTCTTGAGTCTGAGCTGGCACTGGGCTTGCTTTGGCCACTCTGGCACCATGCTAGAGTTTGGGCACGGTGGCTGTGGGGCTCTAGTGGCTTCTGCTCTTGTCTTCTGGAAGCTCTGTGACCACCTTGGAGCCTGAGGAGCCACACGGAAGAGGAGAACCAAGTAGCCCAGCCCAACCCCATCTCCATCTGCCAGATGTGTGAGCAGGGCCATGTGGAACCTTCCAGCCCAGGATCCTCCTGTAAAATATACTCTCAGCAGCGATTGCCAAGAAACCCCAAGACAGACTTCAGCCCATGCTCCAAACTGTAAGAGATAATCAGTGTTGTTTTAAACTAAGTTTTGGGGGTAAAACTAAGTTTTGGGGGTAGTTATTATCTAACAAGAGACTGAAATACATTCTCCCCTCTTTTATAAATAGGATTTCACTGTATTGCCCAGGCTCAAGTGATTTTCCTCCCTCCAGCTTTTAAGTAACTGGAATGACAGCTACTTAGCTGGTTGAAATAGACACCCTTTTGATTCAGCAAACTCCCTTGAGGAACTTTTATTAGTAAAAACAAATCCAGAAAAGGATGTATGTACAGCGATGCTCCAGGCAGCACTGTGTACCATACACAACACCAACATGATTTAGGATGTCTAAGAATAGAAATTAGAATAGTATACACCCACATACTAGGGAATCATGAAGACATTATTACTGAAGCACTCTAGAGTTACTATGTCCAGAATACAGGCTACAGTATACTGTTAACTGGCAAAAAAAAAAAAAAAAAATTTAAATCTATAGTTTATTCAGATATTCTTTTTTTTTTTTTTCAGTAACAGGGATCGAACTCCGGCCCTTGGATGTCCAAAGTTGGCACGGTACCACTTGAGCTAAATCCCCAGCCCAAGAAAACACTTTTTACAGTATGTAAGTTTGAGCCACTTATATATACATTTGAATGTGAGACGGATGGGTCCCAAGGCTTGAGCCACTTCAACTTGAAATTGTAAAACTGCTTTCTAAAATGGATGTGATTACTGTCTTCCCCCCTGCACTGAGGAGCGCTCTCGCTTGGTTAAGGCCCAGTATTTCCCGACAGCCTAGCTACTCCCGCCTCAGGTGGAAGCCCTTGCCCCATGCATTTAACTCAGCTGTGAGTTAAGGCAAACGTGGCTTCCATGTTTATTAGGCTTCACAGAATTTCCTGGTTTCTCAGCCACGCAGAGACAATTTTTCCTAACCCATTTGTCATCCAACCAAAGGGGCCTGATCGCTCTTGGCTCCGCTGGGGAGAGGGAAACTCGTGGTGCGTCTTCATGAACACGGAGCCAGAAGCCGGGCTGGGAGATCCGGCTGGGAGGGACCTGGGAGGAGGGGCTGTCACGAATGTACCAGGAAGGGCTTGGAGAGGCCTGAGCACAGTGATTAACTTTTCTTTAATCTCTGCATCACTGAACAGCACAGCAATTGTCTGCTCCCCCAACAAGCTCTGCGTGACTCACTTGATGCCCTCCTGGGGCGGAGCATGTTGTATTTCAGGCAGGTGCAACCGCACCTGGTCCTTCCGCCCTCGCAGCGCCCAGGAAGCCCAGACTGCTCGCCGGCCCCTGCAACCCCGGCTCAGGGTGGAATCGACCGTACCTTGGTTCAAGCAAATGAAGGTTAATCTGAGTCGGGTTTTTGGCTGGTTAAGTGCCAAGGAGATAAGTTTCCATTTCTTCACCCTTTCCCTGGCTGTGGGGCCAAGGATGCAGGGCACGTCCCTGGGTGACAGGAGGGTTTATGAGCTCGTGGGTTGACTGAGGAAATCATTGACCAGGCCACTGTGCATGTGCCGGACAAGCAACCCTTGGACTGCCATAAAGGCTGGGCAGAGAGGAAAACGCACCCCGCCGTGGCCGGGTTGGCCCTTTTCTTTGAACGTGGGTCACTTCTTGGACTGGAGCAGCCGGCAGGGGCTCCTTTTGTGCTCACACACACCGGGCTCCTACCCCTTGGAAGAAGGCAGCAGGAAGAGAGGCCTGATCTGCACGTTGGAGGAGCCGGAGGATGAGGGAGTGGGGGGAGGGAGCGCAAGGGCGTTTTCAGAGTTGCTTTGCCTCATCCTCCTCCGCCGCGTGGTCTGTTCAGTTAAGACCGGAAAGCTCTGCATTCTGATCGCACTTCTTCACCACGCTCCAGCCACGTGACTTTTAGCGAATTGCCTAACTCTCTGAGCCTCGGTTCTGCGCCTTACAGAGCCATTACGGGCGGACGAGGAGATAAGCAGGCAGGGGTGTAAGCACAATAATGCCTCCGATGATACGTGTGTCCTAATTCCTGGAAACCGAGACTTTGTAGATGTAATTACTTCAGGCATCTTGGAAGATTAGAAGGTGGTGTCTGGGTGGGTCTGACATCCGCACAGGGGTCTTTATAAGAGGGAGACAGGAGACCAGAGAGGTAGAAGGGGCTAAGACAACAGGCGCAGACGTTGCAGTGGTGTGGCCAGAGCTGGTGAAGTGAGCATTCCCGAGAAGCACGACCCGTGAGATATCACAAGAACCAGCCCTGCTGACATCTCGACTTCAGCGAGTGGGTTGCTTTAAACCACCAAGTTTGGGGTTACAGCCCCCAGGTAACTAATACAGAATGATGTGTGAAGTGCTGTGAAAGCAGACGGATTGGCCGTCAATCAGGTGAGTGAATCAAACAGAAGAGAGAAGGGCAGGAGTGCCCGGTGGGCCAGCCACGCATGGCGTGCAGTGGCCGTTAGTGTGGGAGCTCCTGGGTGGGAGAGAAGGTGCCTCCGGGCGGGGCTGTGTGGTGGGCACTGCTTGCTGCCTAACTCCGCCTGGTCACTGTTTGAGCCTGAGCCCAGTGAGACACTGCTCCGTGACTTGGAGGGAATTATTTTCCAAGAAACTAAACTCTTGCGGCTTCAAGCTGTGCTCGTGCTCCGGTGACATGGTGGGACCCACAAAGGGGCCGGGACATTCCCTAACTCCTTTCCTGCACATAAAGCGGTTTTGCTGTAGCCTGGTGGACACTGGCTGGCGAATTCTGGTCCCCTGTGACTCGCACCTCAAGACTGCTAGCAGGCTTCATCCCGAGGCCCTGCACAGATGAGGGTGGAGAAATGCTTCCATGATGGAGAGACGCTACCGTACAGGCAACCGGTGTAACCAAGAGGTACACGCCAGGGTCGCAAGGTTCTCCAGAAGCTCACCAAAGAATTATTGGGGTCACCCTGGCAGGGTAATCAGAAACCCCTCACGTGTGTGTGCCGTGGCCCTCTCGAGCTTCCACAGGGCCTGCCTGAGACACGCGCTCCTGGCAGGTCCGGTGACGGGGCCGAGGATCAGCACAGGAGTGGCTTGTTCAGTCCTGCGGGGAGAAGGATTTCCAGGTCTAGTCACAGTGTGCGAGTCCACTCAGCCTCCAGACGCCGTGACAAGGTACATGTCACCAGGAGGCTCCCTGTGCCTCCAGCTCTCCCTCCTCACAGGCTCCTCCCGCCGCGGCCTGTCCTGGGTCGGTTTGCTCGCCACCGCCTCCACGGCCCAGGGCTTGGCCTGCAGAAGGCCTGCTCTCCCTGGACTGCACGGCGCCGTGGTGCTCACACACTGGCTGATTAGCGGACACTCCTCTTGCAGTGACTGAAGAAGAAAGTCTGGGATTTAAAGACAGTTGCAACAACCGGGTGTGGTAGCTCACGCCTGTAATCCCAGCACTCGGGAGGCAGAGACTGGAGGATTGCTGAGTTCCAGGCTTGCCTGGGCTACATAGTGAGCTCAGAGCCAGCCTGAACTACAAAGTGAGACCCTGTCTCAAAAAACAACAACAACAAAAAAAAAACAATAGTTGCAACATAACTAAATCCACGACTCACTGGGTTGGAAAATCTCCCGAAGCAGCTGAGTGAATGAGGCAGGAAGCCTATGGGTCAGCAGGAAGCTCTGGAAAAGCTCACCTGCTGCTCCTGCTGGAGAGATAGCCTCCTCTTCCCTGAGGGAGCCGGGAGCTCCTTGGGGGTCCCCTTGAGGCGCCTTTCTCCTTCCACCGCCTTCCCCTTGGTGTTGGTGTGGAGTGCTTCTTCCTGCCCCGTCTGCCTCTTCTCTCTTCTGCTTTGCTCGCCCAGGCTTAAAATGCCTTGGAAAGTTCCTCCTAGTCTCCCTCTGCTTGGGAAAATCTCCCAAGAGGATCTTAGTGTCACTGTAATTTTTCCTCTGAACACCTTTCTGAGAACAAAATGTCCTGAATCATTTCAAAATTTTAAAAGTTGTAGCCAGGGATTTAGTTCAAGTGGTTTGGAAGCACAAAGGCCCAAGTTCGATCCCCAGTGCCACCAAAAAAAAAAAAAAGTTGTACCAAGTGCAGGACAGAAAGGGAGAGAAGGAACAAAAACCACAGATCTTCCTTGTTTAGGCAAGATTGTCTCCTGGAAGTCAGTCTTCCAAGTCCCTAAGGTTTTTTTTTTTTTAATTTATTTTTGTTGTTTGAGACAGGATCTCACTTTGTAGTTCAGGCTGGCCTCAAACTTTCAGCAGTCTTCCTGCCTCAGCCTTGCAAGTGCTGGGATTATAAGTGTGCACCACCACACCCAGTTCCCTGAGGGTCTTCATCCTTGATTCTTGCATAGCTAGCAGAGACAATGCTTGTGTTTAGTGGGAACCAACCCCCGATCCATCTCAGATGACACTTCTGTGAAATACAATGAAAAATAAGTAGAAACACAAAAACAATAAATATTCACTAATCATGCATTTCCACATGTCAGCGTCAAAATGCTATAACTGTTCCTAAATCCTCACTTTCCATTTTTACAAGTATCCCATTGAGGACACACAATAAATGTTTGGGCTCTGGTACCAGTCCACAGAGCATACTTTGCGTACATGCATAGATTAACGGACAGACTGCTTATTCACAGCTAAAATCCTGAAAGTGCTCTTTATACTTTGGAACTGTATATGAATCTGTAGCCAAAGACTTTCTCAGCAGAAGAAAAAGCTCTGATAGTTTACCATGCAGTCTGGTGTTGCTGAAGGAGGAGAGGAATCTCTCCCCAACAAAAAGAGGGCCATCGAGGATTGCTGAGTTGGAGGCTTTCCTAGGCTACATAGTGAGCTCAGAGCTAGCCCGAACTACAAAGTGAGACCCTGTCTCAAAAAAAAAGAGAGTCATCAAAGCCACTGTTTCTCTAGCTAAGATAGAGGTGGGCTCGCTGGGTTATCCGGGAGAAGAGACGGAGCCACACTCATCCTGAGGGAAGATGGAGGTGTGATTGGCTTGGAGAATGGGTACTCCCCTGTTCCTCCCTGTTCCTCCGCTTGTCCTAACAGCAAAGCTGGCCCGCATGAGAGGAATCTATTCTGTCAGGTGAGCTCTGAGAACAGGATGAGTATTTGTACCTTGTTTCAAGTTGCAACTCTGAATTTTTTTTTTTGAGGGAGGGTCTTGCTTTGTAGTTCAGGCTGGCCCTGAGCTCACTATGTATGTAGCCCAGGCAAGCCTCCAACTCAGAAACCCTCCTGTCTCTGCCTCCCGAGTGCTAGGATTACAGGCATGAGCCACCATGCCCGGCACTGTGGTATGTGGTACTGATTGCTGGTGGGCGCGAGTCACCATGCCCAGCATTGTATGTGGTTTCAGAGATTGAACTCAGGACCTTGCGCTTGTGAGGCAGGTGCTGGAACCACTGAGCTAAATTCCTGCCCTGTGACTCTGAATTTTAAACACGGCTTTAGTACCTAGGATGACTGAAGTGTTTATCCTGTCTCCAAGGATCATTTCCAATGCCCCTATTAGGTTGTCAGAGGGGTTTGTTTTAGGGGAGAGCTAATAGTTTTTTCTGGTTTTAGTTATTTTCAGAGGCTCCTAGAACCAGCTCATGGCTTTTTAGGATCTAAAACATTAAAACTATTGCTGCTCATGGGCACGAAGATGCTGCTTCTGCAAACAGCTCAGCCTTGGCACTCCATTTGTGACCTCCTATGGGTGTGTGCCCCATGTCACCTTGTGTGCGAGGCAAACCTGGACCGCAGGCTCCTTTCCTCTGCATCCATAATCCCCTCCACTCAGCTTGACTTTTACACCTTCAATGTACCACAGCCACTCATTTATTGTATTTGTATATTACCTGCCCCTCCAACCCAAGCCCCATTCACTCCACCCAGATTGAACATAGAATAGTGTCTGGCTCCCATAAATGTGTTGAGAAGAGTACACATATCGTAATGCACCCAGAGGCCAAGATACTAAATGAAGTCCTTCCCTTACATGATCTGAAGCTAGAAAGGGGCTGCTGTCTCCTTTTTCATAATGATATCTCAGCGATCTGTTGGGCAAAGCTTTGCCTAAAAGGTGGGGAAGGACTGGGTGTTGCTTGATGCTCTCTTCCAGGTACAGATCTTTGTGAGCATCCCTTCTTCTCAGGTCCTGCACCCAGAACCAGATGTGATGCCCCAATTCACATCTGGGGGCAGGACCCAGTGCAAGGAAGATGCTAGTGAGACTAAGGCAATGGAGAAGCACAGGTGCAGACTGTGCAGGGCAAGAAGAGGGAGCCTCTGCCACCCAGGGAGCAAGGGCCTAGGCCACACCAAGGGCCCATGGGAGGGCACAGCTCAAGGGGAGTTGTGTGTGCTGGAGAATCCCTTTGAAAGCTGGCATTGCTGTGGAAAATGTCATGGAGACTGAGGCCCATGGCATGTTGGGTACCTTCTGGGACTCTGTGATCTTGGTAGGGTAGTGACAGATTCCATGACTGTGGGCTGCTCTGCTTCTATTCTTTGATGAATAATTTTAAAATTCTGCCTAATGAATTTAAATTTAAATTTAAATTTAAAATTCTGCCGAAGTCCTTTCTTTACCTCTTTTTAAAAAACTTTTTAACATATTTGTATTAGTTCATTCTCTATGGCTATAACAGAACACTCAAGACTGGGTAATTTATAAAGTAAAAAGGTTTCCTTCTGTTCACAGTTCTGGAGATTGTAAAGGCACCAGCATCTTCTCAACTTCTAGTGAGATCTCATGTTGCTCTATGCAATGCAGAAAAACTGCAGGGAAAGTTGGCACCTGTAGGAGAGGGGAGGGCAAAGTTGCTGATGCACTGTGATAAACTACTTAGGCAAAAGATAATCCTATCCCCACAAACAAAATTAATCCATCAATGAGGATAAATTCCTCACAACCCTAAGTGCCTCTTAACGGCCTTACCATCGCTTAACACCATTACTTCAGGAACTAAGTCTCAACACAGGTTTTGGTGGGGAAAAGCCATTTTGAACAATAGAAACATCTTACATTTACAGAGAATAAACTGAATTCTTAGCAGTTAAAGCCCCACAGGTGGTGAGACTTAGAAGTCAATGACTATACTCAGGTTCCACGGGGTTGTGTGTGCCCATGTTTGCTATTCAGGCTCCAAGGAAAAGTTTGTGGTGATTCCTCTCTTTCCACTTTCCATGAATGCCAGAGAGGGCACAGTCACAGACTGGTGCAGGAAGTCTTTCAACTCCTACCACTGTCTCTTCTCATTCCTTGCCTTCAGTGTCTGCCTCTGAGCTGAGAAGCTGTGGAGGACAGCTACCACCTGGACTTCAAGGTGAAGGTCATGCTGGGAGGTCCACAGCTGCAGTCTGTATGGACACCAGAACCAGGTTATCGTGAGAAGCACTGGAAGGTAAGAGGGGGAGGTGCCTACAGGGTGAACATGGTCTCCAAGAAGAGTAAGGTAGGAGAACCCAGGGATGGTAAAGCAGGGGGTGTGGACACTTCGGATGGCACATAAATCCACAAGCTTTCTAGAAAGTCAAAAGCCTTCAAAAGTTGTTTACCCTTTGTCTGGTATTCTACAACATGCTGCTTATTACCAGAACAAAGCACACAAAAGTATATGAATATGATTTTTGGGACATTACTTATAAAAATTTATAAATAACCAAATTGTCTGTTAGTGAAAGATTAATCAAGCAAGTTATGGCCACCCACTTGATTAAACTTGAGATGAAAAAAGTGTACAGCTGGGCCGGAGATTTAGCTCAGTGTTTCCAGCGCCTGCCTCGCAAGTGCAAGGTCCTGAGTTTGATCCTGGTAACCACATACAATGCTGGGCATGATGACTCACACCCACCAGCCATTAATACCATATCCCACAATGCCGGGCGTGGTGGCTCACGCCTGTCATCCCAACACTCAGGAGGCAGAGGCAGGAGGATTACTGAGTTCCAGGCTTGCCTGGGCTACATAATGAGCTCAGGGTCAGCCTGAACTACAAAGCAGGACCTTGTCTCAAAAAAAAAAAAAAAGTATACAGCTTACCATGAGTTTTAAAAGGAATATAAATATTTGACTCCACATACATATTTATGTATAGCTAAATACTCAAGGTAGTATGTGTAAAATGGAAATGAGATTTTATAAGGCAGATGGGCTATAGGCCTCTGACACAAGAAGTAACATGAGAATGAGTTCCCTGGATTTGAAAAAAAATTTATGTTCTCAAATGCATGCTGGGAAAGCTGGCTACTTGGAAACACCCATGGGTGCAGACAAAGCTCTAAGAAAATCCTGTTCTCTCTAATTAAAGGATCATGAAAAGAGCACCCAAGCAACACAACTTGCAGACAGTAGTCACTCTACTCCAGCCAAACACCTCAGATGAACTGTGGCCCCACCTCCGTTCAAGCCAGAAAGGCTGAGTAGACAGAATGGACTTCCACCACTGCCAGGCTGTAATGAGGTGCTCGGATTCTACACTCCCCTGCCCCGCCCACTCACTGGCACATTGTCAGAGCAGGCCGAGTGGAAGATGGGACTTGCAGTAACAAGTCCCCCACCATCTCACCACACAGTGTTGCTGGACAATCAGAAAGCCCAGCCTTCCACTGCCATCCAGAGATTATGACGTCTCTCTCCCCCTTCTTAGTGGTGTTAGGGGAGGGCTGGCAGAGAGCCAGGACTTGTACCACTGGTCAGTGTCAGTGGAGGCGGTAGAAGGAGCTGGAACTACCGTATTTGCCCAGCAACAGCAAGAGCCCCAGCGATGGAGGCCAAGTAGAGAAGCTGGAAGGCCCCTCCCCTTTGCAGTGACAGAGTAGATTTTGGCTATCTGTCGGAATGTGTTATAGAAGACCCGTTAAAGCGCAAGAGTTAAATATTATCTAGAGTCCTTTTATGTTATTTCCAAACACCCAAATTTAAGTTTTAAAATTCATTAATCATACCAAGAACCAAAAAGATCGTCACTTGAATGAAGAAAGAGCATCAACAGATACTGATACTAAGATGACACAGATTTAGAATTACCTGATGAAGAGTTTAAGAGAGCTGTAATTAAAAAATGTTTCAATATGCAATTGCAAATGATGATTGAAATAAATGAAAAATTCTCAACACACAAATATAAATCTCTGTCAATAAGTGGAAGATTCAATGAAGAATCAAATGGTAATCTGAGAGCTGAAAAACAGTAACAAAAAGTTTTAAAACTCGGCGGATGGAAAAGACCAAAGAATCATGGCGTTGAAGGCAGAAATATAGAAGCTACCCAGTCTGAACAAAGGAGAGAAAATAAATTGAAAAACAGAATGAATAGAGCCTAAAGGACTCAGAGGATTATAAGAACTGTGTCATTAGAGGCCCAAAATAATAGATGAAAGTGAGTTGAAAGACTTTCAAATAAGTAATGACTGGCAGTGTCCCTAATTTGCCAAAAGACATAAATCTACATATTCAAGAAGCTAAGTGAACCCAAGGGGCAAAAACCCAGAGTAACTGATGCCCAGAGACTTCTTAACCAATTTCTGAAAACTAAGGACAAAAATGTAAGCCAAAATATCTTCAAAATAGCCAGAGAGAAGTGACAGCTTACCCAGAAGGCCAACAAAAATGCAAGCACAAACACAATATGTACAAAATGGCATAGGTACTCTTGAAAGTAATTTTTTTATCCTTTTCTATGGGCTCTCAGGATAAAGTTGAGCTTTCCATTCAGTTCAAGATTCCCATCAACCCTGCAAAGCTCAGTCAGTTTTGCCACCATCTACCTACCTTCTAAATGTGTGCATGTGCACGTGTGTGTGTGTGTGTGTGTGAGAGAGAGCATGTCCAACTCTGGCGACTGAATTAAAGGTCTTTGTACTAAACTACCTTCTGAGCCAGCCCTTTTATTTTGAGACAAGGTCTTGCTAAGTTCCCCATGCTAGGTTCAAACTTGCAATCCTCCTCCCTCAACTTGCCAGAGGAGTGGAATTCCAGGCAGGTGCTACTAGGCCTGGATGCTGGCGGGTCTTTGTTTCTTGGCCGGAGGTTAATGCCATGACTGTAGAGCTGTCTCCTGATCACAAGTTCTCAACCAGCAGGGCTAGTCATGTTGCCTTTCCAGGTTCCCACTCCTCTGTATCCTGACCTGCTTGCCTGCTTGCTGATGTCAGCTATATCCTCCAAAGAGGCAAATGAAACTCCTTCTTCCACTGAGGGAAGCTGATAGCTGCCAAAGATACAGCTCCACCTCTCACCAGGAGAACACTGGGCCCAGCTCGTCCCCCGGAAGCGCAGAGTGGGCCCTTCATTTAGTCCATGTTGCTGCAGTATATCTGCTTTTATTACAAAAGTAGGCCCGGGTGCGTTTCAAAGGAGCCAAAAGAAACTTATCCTCAGGAGCTTTGTTGCCTCATGTCTTAATCAATTTCTCATCACTGGGACAAAATATCTAACACTCACAACTTGTAGGAGAAGAAATTTAGTTTGGCTCAAGTTCAGTCCTTAGTTGGCTGGCTGCAAGGCAGAAGCAGCGTGGTGGAAGGGCCTGGACCGAGGACAGCTGAGTATCCCAGGCTATCCAAAAAGCAAAGAACAAAGGGAGGAGCCAGGCAGGGAGAAGCATGCTTCCAGGTGACACCCTCAGTGACCCACCTCTTCCCATCAGGCCCTGCCTCCTAACAGCACACTGAGCTGTGTGTCAGCATACCCACAATCAAGTCACCTTCTAAAAGTCCCACTTCTGAATACACGAGGCTTTGAGGAATATTTTAGATCTAAAGTGTAACACCCTGGTTACTTGGCAGGGGCATCTGTCTGCCACTGAGGGTGGGCCTTTGAGGTCACCAGTACTTTACTCACACCACAAAGGCCAGGTGGAAAGAGATGAGCCTCTGGGCCACAGGGGCACAGCCATGTACTGCCAGATCTATCCTGTCATTCCGTCAGTGATTCACTCTGTCCTTTCATTGTTCATTCACTCAGGCACCATTTGCTCCTTAATTCATTCAGCTATTGGTTTGATTAGACATTCATTGATTCACTCATGTGCCCAAATATTCATTTGCCCATGAATGCACTCAACCAGTGATTCATCCTTCCATCCATCCCTCTCATCTACCTACCCACCCACCCATCTATTTTTCATTTGGTTAGTCTGTAGCTGAGTCATTCGTGTACCACAATGCCCAAAGCTCTGTCATTTTAGTGAAGAGGGAGGGGCACTAATATCCCATTGTCAGGCTCCTATGTGCCAGATGTGGTGTTAACCTCTTAACATACTGACCTTCACACTGACCACAAGAATTGAGATCCCTATCTACAGGATATGGAAATAAGCCAGAGAGAACTGATGATCTGTCTAGGTACAGTCAACCAGTAGGAGACAGGGCCAGGGTTATCCCCCAGGTCTTCTTAGCACTTTAGCCAAAACTTTTCTCGTTTTTGATCGATGTCACTCTTTTCAGAATGCTTCTACATTCCCCTGATACTGACCACAACCCAGTGAGATGTGTTATATCACTCTACTAAGCCAACGTGGGAAATGTGACTTAGTGAGATTTTATGAGCTGCTGAGACCACAGAACTGCTAAAGACAGAATGCGAACTGGAACTCAGATTCTGATTACAAAGACTGTGCTTGTGCCATAGCACTGTGTGTTCCAAGAAAAAGGCACCTGCGGCTGGGGATTTGGCTCAATACAAGCCTACCTCATGTATTCAAGGTCCTGAGTTTGATCCCGGGTACTCCCAAGAATAAGGCAGCAAGTTTGGGTTAGTTGTCTGCACTGGCCAGGTGATGCAGCCACATCAGGCTTGAAGGACATTGTGAGGGGGTTGCCAGTGATGAGGACCCCAAACCAGGCAGAAGTACAGAGAGTTTTCAGTGGTTTGCCCAAAGCAGAACATCTGGGCATGTGTACCAGGTAAAGAACAATGTATCTGGTGGGTGGATGGGGCCTTCACTTCCAGAGAGACTGTTCATAGTGTCCGGGGGAACTTATCTACCCGGTGATCTTACCTTGTCCTTCATACTGAAATCTTTAGCGTTCCTTCTCCATTTCCCCCTGGTAAGGCCTGCATCCTTGTGGTGCCCTCTGTCCCTGTCACTCCGCCCCTGGGGCATTTTACCTCTGATAAGCCTGTGTGGGTACTTGGATGCCCTGGCTTCTCCCAGCAATGACTCAGTGAGCAACTCTTGTTTCAAGGAACCGTGTGGGCAAGCCTGCCACTCCCTGGCTGGGCTCTGGGATCCAAAACAAACAGTCTGGCAGGCAGCATGTGGGCACCAGAATGAAGTGCAGGAGGGCATTTCAGGATAAGCAGGAGAGCTTCCAGAGGAAAGCACCCTTATTGTCAGGAAGCACAGACGATGAACCCTGAAACAGGACCAGGTCGGGGTGAGGGCATGTCTGCCACAATGGCCTGGCAGGCACCATCGTGAAAGACACTTACTGAACCCTCACTGTGTGCTGAGCCCCGTCTCCGTGACCTCTCTGGAGCAGTGGGATCAGCTGTCCAATGAGGAAATGAGCCAGCACTTGAGCAAGTGGCTCCTTAAGCAGCCAGCAAGTGGTACAATTGAACTCGGGTCTGTCTGGCATCAACTGCATTTTTCTGCATCAGTATCATGGATCAAAAGCTGAGATCACAGAGAAGGGATCATTTTGGGGTTTTGTGAAGGGTTAGTCATTTAAAAAAAATGTAAAGCAGTTTTCCCAAACAATGCTTAGCCCCTCTTTGTGGTCAAAAGATACCTAAGTGCAAAACTGCACTGGATAGGGGTGGTGGGTTGCTATGTTGGATTGAGAACTATACTGATGCACTTTTTAGTTTACTTCTGTGACGGACAAGAGAGAAACCGCAGAAAAGGAATTCTGCAATGAAAAATTCCAGAAGAGCCTCTGGGTTTTTCTTTTCTTTTTTATTTTTTTCCCTGGTAGCTTCCTGGGCTCCAAACGGCCTTCTAGGAGGCAGGTAGCAATTAAGGTATCAGGACCACATGACAGTACCTAAAATAGAGTCCCGGGCCATGTTGGGGTGCTCCAGTGCTGTGCAGCTGTGTTCACAGATGCCCCATCTACGCCCCGTTCTCCCAGGTTCCACTAGATATCTGAAGCTGAGCCTGGAGGCTTGGATTTAAGTCACCCAAGGCTGCTACCAAAAGTAGTCACTGGGGAGCTGCCCACTGCATTCGCATGAGTGTGTTGACTGGCTTTCCTGATGGGCTGTCCTTGCACCTCCAGTCCCTTCCAGGCCTAAAGCTGGGAAGCCATATTGGCTGTCGGGTTCACCCCTTACCCTCTGGCAGGAGCCTGCCTCTTGGAAACAGGTCACTGTCCCTTGACCTCTGCAATATCCTGGACACTGCACTCAGGGCCAAGGTTATAGAGATAATTAAACACGGCCCATGCATATGAGGAAATCAGAGTTCCCTGGTTATAGGTTGTAGATATCAGTATAATTTAAAGCTGGGGAACATTGGGGTTATAGAGGAGAGAGGACCATTTATCCTTGAAAATTCAGAAGGGTCTCTTAGATGTGACAAATTCTGACTGGAGTCCTGCCTTTCGGTGTAGATAGATTTTATCTGGAGGAAGCAAGAACGGGATAGGGATGGAGAGAAGAGCCACTCAAGGCAGAGAAAGTAACATGAAAAGAAATATAGGAGGGAAAAGAACCTAAAAGTCCATCAGTGGGTGAATGGGTGAACAAGCAGTGATGTAGCCACACTGTGGAATGCTATTGGTAAGAGAATGAACTACTGGTACATGCAGCAGGGATGCATATCAAAACAGGCTGAGCAAAGGTAGTCACACCCGAGAGTATATGCTATGTGAAACCATTTGTATAGAGTTCTAGAGAGTGAACCCAAATTTATAGTGACAGAAAACAGACAAGTGGTATGAGTTGAGGTGGGGAGGATAGGAGGGAGGAATGATAAGGGGTATTTTGAAGGTGATGGATATTTTGGAGGTGATGAGTTCATTGTCTTGATTGTGGTGATGTTTACATAGGTATATTTATAGGTCAAAACCCATCAAATTGTACTCTATAAATGTGCTTATTGGATATCAATTATACTCAGTAAAATTGTTTTTAGGCATGGGAGGCTGGAATAGTCTGGGTGTGAGAAACTCAGGATGCTAGATCAGACTGAAACAGTGTATGAAGGCTCAGAGGCCAAAGGAAAGCCATGTTTGATGGAACAAGCCTGCAGTCACAGTGCTTGGCGGGGGAGGGCAGGAGACTTTCAAGCCTGAGGCCAGCCTGCACTACATAGCAAGACCTCACTTAAAAACAAGGAGAAAGAGGAGGAGAAAAGAGTGGAGGAAGAGGAAAAGGAGAAGGAGGAGGAGGAAGAAGAGGAGGAGAAAAAGGAGGAGGAAGAGAAGCCCTCAGAGGAGAGCTGTATTGAGGGATTCAGATCTTATCCTGAGGCACTTGGGAACCACGGAAGGGGGACCAGGTGGGGAAGAGTGAGATACGACTGATGAATTTAAAGGTTTCAGGAGTCAGGACTTAGAGCAGTTGGCATTTGCTGGATATGGGGCAGGAGGGGAGGGTGGAGCCAAGGGAAGGGACCAGGCTTCCGTTGGGGTACCAGAGGTGGCAGCAGTGAGACCACACAAGGTGATTAGCTTTCTCAGGTAATGCACATAATGCTGATGGCTGTTCTCTGCTACCTCCCTTCTCCAGGTACCAGCTACACCTCTGAGCTCTCTGCCTTTGGGCCGCGAAGGCTCAGAACAGTTCTGCTTTCTCTGGAGCCACTTGAGAAGCTTTGGCAATTCCCTCCAAAGTGGTTCTAACATGGGAAATTTTACCAGGTTCCTGGCCCAGACCTGTTCTCATTCTCACAAGGAGGCAGACAAATCTAAACCCTCATGGGAGAGGCTTCACATGAAGAACCCTAGGCAAAGAGTGGAAACCCCCTTTGACTTTGGTTCTTTCTTCCTTTTCAGTTTCTTATCTGTAAGCCAAGGCAGATAAGAATCTTCAAAGGCTGCTGAGAAAATGGAACAAATGGAACTGTCATGTACTACTGGTGCCAACGTGAAATTGAGAAAAGACTTATAAAGTTTCTTATAAAGTTAAATGTACTCTTATCCTATGATCAGCAATTCCACTTGATATGCAAGGGCAAAAAAAAAAAAAAGAGTACAAGTGTTTACCAAAGAGTAGCAGAAGTTTTATAACAGCTTTTTTCATAAAACCTCAAACCAGATACTCATCCACCAACAGGAAAATAGATAAATTGTGATTTGTCTACAAAAATGAAATATTATACAGCATTATAACACAATGACAAAAGATACATTTCTCAGATGCAATGCTGAACAAAAGATTTAGAATTCCAAAAAGACTACAAAACATACTCTGTTATTGCTATGGAAATTCAAGAATAGGAAAAATAAATCTATGATGACAGAAATCAAAAGGCTGTTTATCTCTTGTTGGTATAGGAAGACTTTGGGGGTGTTGGGAAGTGTATCTTGTGATGAATACAAGTTTATTGAGCTTTCAACTTAAGAATTCTAGGTGTTCTGTTTAAGTTCTACTTCAAAATAAAACAGAAAAAGTAAACACATCATAACAGTGCCAATGTCTGTGAAGGGAGCTTCTGATTGAATTTTTAAAAGCTTCCTAACAACTCTACCATGCATCAGGGCTTGACACGCCTTTGGGAGAGTCCCCCTTGAAGAACTTCCCCTCTTTGGAGCAGAAGACAGCTGCTGGGCTTATCCCGGAATGGACAAGCTCCCACTCCTGCTCAGGAAATAGGTGCAGCTCTTGCTTTTTTTTTTTTTTTTTTTTTTTTTTTTTTTTTTTTTTTTTTTTTTTTTTTTTTTTTTTTTTTTTTTTTTTTTTTTTTTTTTTAGACAGGGTCTTGCTTTGTAGTTCAGGCTGGCTCTGAGCTCACTATGTAGCCCAGGCAAGCCTCGAACTCAGCAATCCTCCTGCCTCTGCCTCCCAAGCACTGGGATTACAGGCGTGAGCCACCACGCCCAGCAGGTGCAGTGCTCTCTTTTATCTGAAGGGAGTTATGCATGAGGCACTGGTGATGCGCTTTGGCTGCATCACCAGCCTCCCCAGCCTCCCCCTACAGGTAAATCTGCTCTCTCGGTCAGGGTCTGGTGTTGTAACCCCTCTGAAGCCTGCTGAGGAGGCAGGAAAGCTGTGACTCGAACAAGCCACAGTGCAACTGGGAGAATAATTGTGAATGGAATTCATGCTTAAGACTTCTGGTTCTCACAGCTGTGGAGGGGGAAGATCACCCTGGGAATTCTGAGTATTGTTCACGCTGACTGCAGCTTCTATTGTTCAGCTCTGATTACAGCTTTTGTTGCACCATAAAGTACAGTTATTAAGTACAGCCAGGAACAAAGATGTATTTACATGCCAGGGGGTCGGTGAAGCCACGCTATTTTTAGAGCTGCCTCTGCAGTTCCGCTGGGAGTGGGACAGTTGTGGTGGAGGGAAGCAACCTGGAAACTTTCAGAGGAAGGCAAAATATTTACAAATTGTGGTTGAATGTTAATCTCCCCTGGGAAATGGTGAGATAGATGAGAGAAACTGGCAGCTTTTGATTGAAGGAGGAATTTTGCTGGAGTAGCAGGTCCGAGGAGAAGTTCCCACAGGTCAAGGAGCATTGAACCTAAGATGGAGTTGTCCGCACAGCCTCCCCAGCTTTGTGCCACCTAGAAGGTACCCAACCTGAACACAGTTAGCAGCGCAGTGTGGCCCTGGATGATGACCCGGCTTCAGAGAACCATATGTCTCAAGTTTGAGTGACATCAGAGCAGGAAAGCACATGTTTGGGGGACAGTAGGCTCTCTGCCTTCCTCAGTTTCAGGGCTTCCCAGCAAATATGGCAGGAATAATTGGAGTATGATCTAACCAGGGTCTTGATGCAGGTGGAACTTCCCAGACCCCAAAGACACCGGATTGCTGGGGACCATTAGGCCTGCCTGCCCTTCAATGGCTTAATATCCCGTTCATCCAGATGTTCAAGGTTAGGCTCTTTTCCCTGTTGCCTGATGATCAGAAGACTGGAAAGACTTGATTCTGCCCTTCAAAAGTCTTAGAGGCTGTCCTGTTACTCATCTCCCATTTTGTTTTCGCTTTCCTAGAAATTTGTTTCTGGAATTTGGGTCATTTGCTGACCTGTTCGGAAGTCCTATTCTCGAATCTCAGTAAACATGAAATAAGCTAGTGGTCCTCTTTCTTGAAAAGGAGTGTGTTAAACGCGGGGAATGTGAGAATTACCTGCAGAAAGAGGCTCTGATCTTTTCATTTGTAGTCTGGGTGGGCCCCTCTACCTGCTCTGGATAATTACCAAGAACCATCTTCTCTATCTCTAGGTGGTTCCCAGGTGTGTGGGTGGTACAGGCACCTCCCATCTCCAGCCAGAGAAGCAAACCCCGACTCTCTCCGCTGCTACTCTTCCACGTTTACACCAAGAAATCAGAAAGAACTGCTTTGGATCCACTGGCATAGGACACAGAGGAACAAAACTGGGTTCAGAGGGTGTCCGGTTCATGTTTACTTCCTGCAGTATGTAGGTTCTGATTTCTAGGTGGACATTGGTTTACTTCTGGAATTGCCTCGTCTGTTTGATTTCTGCTTCTTTCTCTATCCGTGAAAGGGGGTTGGCATTCATCATTTAGCACATGTTTCTGTTCAAGGCACTAAGAATACAGCAATGAGCAAAACAGGTAATATCCCTGTCCACACGGAAGTTACATTCTATGCGACAGGCAGAAAACAAGATAAACAAGACCAAAGATCATAAGACCTGTATCTATATCCATATCTCTGTCAAGGAAAAAAATAAAGCAGAGAAGTACGATGTAAAATGTCCACAGAAGAAGGAAATCAAAGACTGTAGTAGAGAGGTAACAAGTGCTCAGTAACATTCTGTATATTTTTCAGTAAATCACATGGGTTCTTTATATTGTTATACTTTATTTTGTCAAAGGAGTCTGTGTCTTTTTTTTTTTTTTTTGAGACAGGGTCTCGCTTTGTAGTCCAGGCTGGCCCTGAGCTCACTATGGAGCCCAGGCAAGCCTCCAACCCAGCAATCTGCCTGTCTCTGCCTCCCGAGTGCTGGGATGACAGGCGTGAGCCACCATGCCCGGCACTGTGGGATGTGGTATTGATTGCTGGTGGGTGTGAGTCTCCATGCCCAGCATTGTATGTGGTTACTGGGATCGAACTCAGGATCTTGCGCTTGCAAGGCAGGCGCCGGAACCACTGAGCTAAATCTCCGGCCCCAGGAGTCTGTGTCTTTTAGGAGGACCCAGGGCCCAGGACTAAGAATGTAGACAGAAATTAAGAAATATTCTTAACACTTGGGAATTTGACACAGGAGGATTGCTTTGAGTTCAAGGCCAGTCTGGGTTACATAGTGAGTAACCCAGTTCCTGCCTGAACTGCACAGTGAGATCCTGTCTCAAAAAAATTTTTTTTGAATGAAACATCAATGTACTTTGTGTAAGGTTCAGGAATGTAGTTCAGTGATGCTGTGCCTGCCTAGCAAGAGCAAAGTCTTGAATTCAATCCCCAGTACCTGGGGGGTGGGGTTAGAAGAGAAGAAATAAGACTCCATTTTGCAGATGACATGGTTGTCTCTGTAGAAAAAAATACCAAAGAATCTACAAGAATGCATGTCAGCTCACAAGAAAGTTTAACAAGATCAATAAACACAAAAATCAGTTGCATTTTTACAAAAGAGAAACTAAAGTATTTTGTGTGTGCAAAACATGATAATGATGATGGTGGCAACAAAAATTTTTTAAAGGTAAACCACAGAACCTTAAATTCAGAGTTCCTCCTTTTTCTTCAGATCCGTGGAATATTTCAGCATGCCTTAGTGCCTTCACTGTGTCTTGAGTATTCTTGGTTTGTTCCCAGCTTGTACTTTCAACAGGGGAATATTCCACATACTTTTTTTTCCCCTTAAATAACACTAAAGTACTGTTATGTAATAAGGCTAACCATAAAAAAAAGGGCAGAGGAAAAGCAAAAAGCTTTTTCCCCCTCCAGTTTGCACTTGCTGGCTGAGCAGCAGCTATCAAGTTTGGGTTGTGTTCCGACTTCCAAGTACCCCTGGAATTAACTTGCTGTATGTTGCATTTGGTCAGAGTGAGTTATTTTTCTGGCTTCCATCATTCTGTGTACATATGGCTCTCAAAACCAGTCTTCAGTGGTTTGTTGTACACAAAACAGAAGACAACAACTTTACACCATTCAGTCGATTATGTCAAATTGTAATAGCAATCAAGAAAATGACTGCAGATCAGAGGGAGTCGGAGACACTCGCCTCAGTAGTACAGTTTCAGGGTTAAGGTTTTTAGATCAAATAAAGGATACTCAATTTTAATGTTAATTTTAGATAAAGAGGAAATGTGTGCTCAATATGTCGCTAATAGCCCTTTGGGAATCTTCTAAGACCTGAGATGTGAAAGGTTACAGACTTCTTTCAGATCTTGAGGCCAGGGAAGGTCAAAATTCAAATACCTACAAGGATCAGGCAGGTGACATCTGATTTTACATGTGAAAATTCTTTATTTTTAAATGCCAGCCACACATTGAGTTAAATCAACATAACCCACTGTATAGATCAGAGGGAACAGTCTTCATTGTTCACTTTATAGACATTGGTGAGGCCAATCTCTTTCCACTATTATACAGATAAGAAAGTGTGGGTGCAGAGCTAAGGTTTTTTCAAAACGTGACAGAACAATCACCTAGGCAGCTAGAGAGCCTGCACCAGAGCATTCCACGCAGTTTGATGCATTTCATGCAGCTGATTACATCAGCTTAGTCATCCGTGAAAACAGGATGTCCTGCCTCGGGGACACTGTCTCGTGTTCATCTTCACATAGGAAGGACACTTCGAAAGATGTTGATAAAAGATTCTGTAGGGGCAAGGATGTGATCTCAGGCTGTGCAGGGTGAGGAAAGGGAGGACGCAAAAGGAACAAACATTTATTAAGAACAGAGTGTGCCATGCACAGTAAAAAGTGTGGCATATTATTCTTTGCCTTCTCTGCGTGTCTGAGTATTTCTCATTCTCCAGATTTCAACTCAAGTAACACTTCGCCGGGCAAATTTCCAGGATGATTCTCTCTGAAGAACTTTCTCTTCAAACTACCTTTGAAACTTGTCTGTCCATTGCTTTAAGACCTCTAAAGAGTCTCTAATCCCAGCACTGTGGCAGCCTGAAGTAGGAGGATGGCAAGTTCGAGCCCACCGCAGGCAACCTGAGGCGATGCCCTAGGTTCATCCTCTCTCCAAATCTGTAACTTTATACACAGCAGCTCTCCTTATCAAACGCAGGCTCCAAAAGAGCAGGCGCGTGGCACATTGTAAGTGCTCGACAATTATGTTAAACATTTATAAGTATTTATAAGAATATATCTGTCCTGAAATAATTTCAGGTTTTCCTAAAGTTTTTCTTGCCTCCTGCCCCATCAACATCAATTAGGAGGTGGAGCTGCCTGTCTAGGAAGAAATAGTTAAAAAGCCAAAAATTGGAAAGCAGAGATATAAAGCACTTTTTCTCTAGATCGCAGGACAGCCTCTTGGACGGATTGTGGGATAGTTTGCAAACACATCACTGGCAAATGAACGAAGCCTATTTTTAAAGATCTCCAGTCTCGCAGGCGATGACATCAGAGAAGCCAGAGTTCCACCTCGCAGCCAAGCCTCGTGGTCCTCAAGAACTACGAGTCCCAGTACCGCCGCGGGGCAGGGCCTTGACGCTCCGGGAGCGGGCCTCCCACCCGCGCACCTCCGCCTGCGCTGTGGAACCAGGAAGACGTCGGACCCTGGGTCCGCCACACTGACGGACGTGCGCGAGGCCTGCCGGGACTTGGAGTCTCCGCAAACTGGGAGTGTCCGCTCCGGAATCTCAGCGGCTGTCTAGGAGCCGAGGCGGCGCTGATGCGCGTGCGCATTGCGCGGGCGGGCCGTCGTGGGCGACGCTCCCGGCAGCTGAGTGCCTGTGGGAGCCGGGTCCGCGGTGGCGCGGGTGCTCCGTGCTGAGTCCGCGGTAAAGTGGGGCGTGTGGAGCGTAGGCGCGCTGAGGAGGGGGGTAGGTGGCGGCGAGGCCGGAGTCAAGGCGGCGGCGGGCTAAGGGGGGAGGCGCGGTGGCGGCCAAGGCGAGCGGGAGGCGGCCGCCGAGGGCAGGCGAGTGCGGGGCCGCGCCCCCTGCCCGCGCCGCACCCGCTGCCCGCGCCGGCTGGCTCATCTGGCGCCCGGGGCCCCGGCTCTTTTCCGGGCCTCAGCTTCAGCGGGGAGCGCCTCGGTGTCCCGACCGAGAGGAGCGGTCGCGCCCCTGCCTCCGTCCGGCCTTCCGAGCGCGCCCTGGACGCGCTGTGCCCGGCAGCTGTCCGGGGATTCCCGGGGCAATGCCTGTCCGAGAGGCACCGCTCCGGGCCGTACCGCCCAGGCTGATGGCTCTGGGCATCCTCTGCTAGAGTTTTAGTGCGGTTTCGCCCTAGGACTCACTCGACCAGGCACCATTCATGATTGACCTTAAGCACCTTGGTGGTGCAGGTGGCCAGTGGGACAGTTGACAGTGACTCGCCTGAGTTCACGCCGGTGGACCAGGGAGGCGACCAGAACCCAGGTCTCGAGGCTCTGAGGCCAGCTACCCACCGCAGCTCTGAGAGCCAGTCCTGGGTGATTTGTGATTTATCCCACATGCTTTCTATTGCCCCTTCTGAAGTAGTGTTGTCATAGTAAAAGTGGTCTGGTTGTTGAAGGTGTTTCCAGGTTTTGATTGAATTTTAGTTGTGCTATGCCGCGAAGCAGAGCATCGGTCACGGCTTGTATTGATAGTGAAACTCGATTGCTGTGTTTGGGGCCCAGGTCTAAGGAGATATTTAGACAATTTATGTCATTTTACTTTTCTGTTTCACCTTTTAAGTCCTTTCTAGTACTTGTTTTCTTACTTTACAATTGATTGCTATCTATTTTAATAAGATTTTCTTTTAATGGAGTCATTGCCATTTGTGAATTAGTTTTCTAAGTAGAAAACCTTATTTCCTGTGTGTTTAGTGACTGGAACAAATAGCACACTGAGGTTTATAGCATTGTCTTTTATTTAGAACTATTTAGCAGTCCGGTTTATTTCCTCCAAAATACTTACTTGCATACTTTCTGTGTTTAATGCCACTGAAAGAATTTATAGCAAAATTTGAGGGTTACATGATTCAGAGAAAAACTTCGCCAAAAAATAATTTTGGAAAATCTTTGTTATCTGCAAAACTACTCTTTTCAAAAGTAGTAAGATTAATTGTGACTAAAGTACCTGTTTTCCTACTAGTGATTTTTCACATCGACACACTTGTGGGGCAAAATATTTCCCCAAATAAGTTTGCTTCACTGTGCAGATCTTCTGAAGGAAAGTCACATTTTAGAGTATGAATACATTTAAAGAAGAAATTAAGCTTGACAAAATTTAGTTGTTTATTTTAGAGTACTACAAGTGGTACAATGTTCCCATTAACAGATTCCCTTGAAGGAAGTATCTGTATTAAGATACTGTATAATATATATGGCTGTGAATTTATCCTTCAGGGTAAGCGATAGATAATTTTTTCCAAACTAAGATGTGACATATATGTTGCTTTCTATCTCATTTTGTCTTGTTAACTAATAGCTTTATTATTGCTTTGAGGGTGGGAAGGAGTAGGGGGTTTGTATCCTTTTTCTTCCAGTTTTAGCAATGTAGCAAAATAGGAAATAGAGGTGGTGTGTAAGTTTGAACATGTCACAGACTAGGAAAGACAGTGGAACAGGATAAGTACACAATTGTGAGGAAACTGCTGTGAGTTCATAAGCCGGAAGGACCTTTTTAGAAGGATGTTAAGAATAGCATTGGAATCTTTACTTTGAGAAGTCACTATAGACAATATTCAAATGTTGGTGGAAAACATAGGAGATATGTATTATTGAAAAATTCATAGGAAGATATGTCAGAAAAGGTGGAACATTTTAATAAGGATTTCCCCCTAAAAACATTTAATAGAGCTTTTCAGAAAGTGACTTTCTGACCTAAACCTGCAAGTTCCTTACTGTTATTCTTACAATTGTACTTCAGATTCCACAGTTATTTTCACTGTAAATTTGTAACTCAGAATGAAATCTTCCAAGTAATTTGTTAGTGTAATTTAAGTCAGACTTCAACATTGACATATTGCTTGATATTATTCTTACTCTTGTTCAGGTAAGAATAAGGAAGATAGTTTTCTGAGTGGAATTAATAGTTACTTGGATGTGACAATAGTTATTCACACTCTGCCTTTGTTAGAAAATTTCAAGTATTATGTAGCAGTAACTCCCATCCCACATTTGATTCCAGTGCACAATTACTTTTTTTTTTTTAAGTTTTTTTGAGACAGGGTCTCACTTTGTAGTTCAGGCTGACTCTGAGCTCAGTATGTAGCCCAGGCAATCCTGGAACTCACAGCAATCCTCTTGCCTCTGCCTCCCTAGTGCTGGGATTACAGGTTTGAGCCACCACACCCAGGATTGAGATTGATATGTGGTATTTTGGATTGAACTCAGACTTTGAGCTTGCCAGGCAGATGCTGGAACCACTGAGCTAAATCCCCATCCCCACAGTTACTTTTTGACATTCTTGAATAGTTTACTTTTGTAAAGTAAACTGAAGCTTAACTTTAAATTTAAACATTTACTGGATTTCAATTGTCTATGATACAGTAAAATAGATTTGGTAGGAGATAAATATTAAAATATAGCTTAGATTTTTAACCATCTGGAGTATATAGCATTTGAAAATTTATTAACTTACTATGTAAAAATAATTAATGGGGCAGAAACTTTCAGTAGCTTTAGATATTAAACTTCAATGCTTAATTGCACACACACATATGTATATATATATGTATATATGTATGGATATATATATATATATGGTGTTCTATGTAAAAATGCAACTCCCTACCGATATTTACTATAGTATTAAGTTTTTTTAATTATTGGTACATTTTATTGGTACATTATATATACACATCAGTTACACTCCACATTGAGAATTTATTCCAGTATATGACACAATTTAATTCTCATTTTTCCCCCTCCGCTACCCCACCCTACCTCCCCTGCCCCTATATATACAAACATTGTTTCCTTTTTTTTACCCTCAATTTTTTTCTTTCTTTATTATTTACCCCTAAACCCCATTACTCTTTGAAAGCATTAAGATTCTTACATTTAAAGAATAACTTTAAATTGTTTAACCCTTATATATTTCCTTGTAGGTATCCTGTGATAAATAATGTGAGTTTGTAATTCCTTGATTCTTTTTTTTTTGCTTTTGAGACAGGGTCTCGCTTTGTAGTTCAGGCTGGCCCTGAGCTCACTATGGTGCCCAGGCAAGCTGCCTCGAACTCAGCAATCCTCCTGTCTCTGCCTCCCGAGTGCTGGGATGACAGGCGTGAGCCACCACGCCCGGCATTGTGGTATGCGGTGTTGATTGTTGGTGGGCGTGTCTCCACGCCCAGCATTATATGTGGTTCCCGGGGATCGAACTCAGGACCTTGCGCTTGCGGCGCCGGAACCACTGAGCTAACCCTCCGGCCCTGTAATTCCTTGATTCTTAAGCAAACATTTGTTTGCTGTTTATTTTACTAAGCATTTTGACTATTTGCGTAGCTTTGATTCTGTAAGATAGAGTTTTGGGGATTTTGTCAGGCTTTCTTTGAATTGGAAGTTTTGTTGAATATAAAAGAGAAGTAAAGCCACTTGGATTTTTAAAAATTGAATGCTGTGGGCCGGAGGGTTAGGTCAGTGGTTCCGGTGCCTGCCTTGCAAGTGCAAGGTCCTGAGTTCGATCCCCGGTGACCACATATAATGCTGGGCATGGAGACACGCCCACCAGCAATCAACACCGCATACCACAATGCCGGACATGGTGGCTCACGCCTGTAATCCCAGCACTCGGGAGGCAGAGACAGGATTGCTGAGTTCGTGGCGGCTTGCCTGGGCACCATAGTGAGCTCAGGGCCAGCCTGAACTACAAAGCGAGACCCTGTCTCAAAAAAAAAAAAAGAATGCTGTGAAGTACAATATTGTTTTAAATGGAATGCTTATCAGACTTGTCAATCTGATAGCTTTATTCTTCAAAAAATTGTGATTTTACCCCTGTAGGCAGTCTAGCCTGTTAAGAATTTGAGTTCTAGATTTTGAATTCAATTTAACTTCTTGAAGAGAAGGTAGTCACAGGCCTTTGAATTGGAAGTAATCTCAAAGGGCTTCTAATATGACTTCTAACTTAGTACAGTAAATCTCCCCTGAGAATTTCCATGTCAGGTGTTCCCTCCCATCTCTAAAGGTGATAATGCAGTTCTCTCTGTCATTAGGTTATTGACCAATTAAAGCTTGGTAACAACAACCAAAACAGTGTTAATTTTTACTATTTATTGTTTTTAACTATTCTTTGTAGCATCTTCCTCTCCTTTCCCCTGCCTCATGACATCATGGGTAAATGATAGCTTTTCTATCATTTGCAGTTATTAAAATCTCCAACCTAATCTAATCTCATATTCAGGGTAGGATTCCATTTCTCCCTTATCACAGTGCTGGCTGGGCCTAGAGCATTTAGGGTAAGAAACAATTATGGTAGGATCTTAGGATACCTCTTTCATTTCTCTGTTAAGGAATCTACTTGGACAGAGATGAGTCAGAAGAAAAATAGAAAAAGGCAAATATTTCTTATCTGGTTTTCCTGAAGTCATTTCTTAGTGGTAGACCATTGATACCTACTGATAGACTACATACCTGGCATTTTTGGTGAGATCTTTCAAGGAGATACCCTACTTCATAGTTGCTATTAATGAAATTTCTGCTGCTAAACCAAACTAACTTATATACTTCCATGCCTGTTTCTTTGAGTGAATGGGGATGAGTTGGGGGTAAGGATCTTTTCTATGTGTAGCCAAGTTTCTTGACCACAATAAGACTACTTGAGTCCACATACTTCTGCAGTTTCCACTCAACCTACTGGAAAATCACTTCCTTTTAAGGTCAAATGGTGGCATGCAAGCTGCTTTTGTCTACCCGCTTTCTCTGTCTGGTTACTTCTTATTCTGTTTGTCCTCTGTCTCACATAGTTGGTCTACTGCAAAACCATACATTGGACTGGAGAGTGCAATGCCAATCTCCCACTTTCTAGGCATTTAAAAGCTTGTTGAAGAAGTCCTCTGGGAGGCCTTGCCACTGTTTTTTGGATGCCTCTCTCCTTTCCCCCATTCTCCCTGAAAATCTGGGAAACTTCTAATTCTCTCTTCTGTCAGTTGCTTCAGTAGAGGGCAGGGATGGTAAAGTGATGGCTGGGGTGCTAGAGCACTGAGATGTGTGTGTGACAGGGAGGAAAGGAAGCTGTGCCTGACTTTGTAGATTATTCTTATACAATATGCCCATTATCTTCAGAGTCAGCCAACCACAGAGTAAAAATATTTGAAAAGAAAATTCATCTGTGTTAAACATAACCAGGCTTTTTTTGTCATTATAAGATGAACCATGAATCATGTAACATTTGTGTTATAAGTAATCCAAAGATACTATATATGGAGGATGTGCATGGCTATGCAGTTTTTATATTATATATGGAGGATGTGCATGGCTATGCAATTTTATATAAGGGACTTGAGTATCAGTGCCGTTTGGTGTCTGGGGGGGGTGGTTCTGGACCCATTCCCTGTGGGTAGAACAGATGATTGTAGCGTCTAGGCTTTCTTTTTATCCAATTCTGGCACAAGTGGATTAAGTCCATACATCTAATGAACAGTACAGGCTCTTGTGAGCCTGAAGAACTCTAAATTGTGCAGAATTTAATTTTTCCTTCTTTCTATTTATTTGTTTCTTCCTGATTTTGAAAAATTTACTTCCTGTTCCTGACTTATAAAAAGTGTTGGCTGTGAATATCTTAATTTATGACTGAGTTTTGTAAAATCTGTACCATAAAGTGTAAGTAAAGCTGCAGAACACATTTGAGGAATTAGTAATATAACTTTATCTCTTCTTGCTTTGTATTACAGTGGTTAGTCAGTATGTTGGTCCACACCTGCATTTCTAGCAGTCTGGGAGGCTGAAGCAGGAGGATTGCAAATTTGAGCCCAGCCAGGACAATTTAGCAGTTTGGGGAAACACTGTTTCTAAAATAGAAAACTAAACAAAGGTTTGGGGATATAAATAGGTATGAAGGCTTTGAATTCAATCCCTAGTCTGGCTCTTTTCTTTGTATCATATAAACAAACCAATTCACTCTGCTAGATGATTTCTTTTCTGATGAGGAAAAAGCAACTTTGTGAATGGAAACTTGAATATTAATATTTGATGCAGTAATTATGGGTTATTTAATACTTTAGTATGCAAACAGTTTTTGAGTGTCTTGCATGTGCCAGCTTTTTTAGGCATTGGAGAAAACCGTAAATAACATAAAACAATTCCCTCCTCTCATGTATTTTAGTGTGGGAAAACAGGCAAGAAACACATAAATGCTGAAGTGAAGAATGAAATCAGGAAAGGAGAGGGGAAATAGCAGGCCAGTTTGGAGAATTTGTGATTTGTGGTAAGATCTTAGAGAGGGCTTCACTGAAGAAAGTGACATTTAAGTTACAAGGCCCTGAGGGGGGTTTGTCTGATGGATCTACGTGGCCATATGAGTGAAAGAAAGGTCCCTTGGTTGGGATGGGCTGATCAGAGAGGTAAGGCATTTAGGCCTTTGTTGGTTTTTACTTTGAATGGGAGGGGATCCTATTGAAATAATGTTTCTCAACTTTGGTTGAACATTGGAATTATCTGGGGTGCTCTAAAGAAGTATTGATGTCTGGATCCCATCCCAGTGTTCTTGCTTTAAAGTCTGACAGGGGCACCAGGGTTTTCAAAAACATGAAGGTACTTTTAATGAGCAGCTAAGGTTGACATCCACTGCAGAGCACGAACTGCCCTTATTTGAATCCTGTCTCTACCACTTCCTAACTAGGTGACTTTGGGGAAATGCTTTAGTTTTCTCATCTATAAAAATGTTGTTATAAGGAATAAAACAGGTCTGGGCAAGTAGTAATATATGTGTTAATTGAGTAAACACTTGATATGTGTTTAATGGGATCACTCTGTTATTTTGAGAATGGACTGAAGTGCTTCAAGGGCTGAAGGTGGAGATCCTTGTAGTAATCCAGGTGGGAGATGATGGTCCCTCCGACCAGATGATACCAAGTGGTGAAAAGTGGTAGGATCCTGGATATACAGTATTTTGAAGATAGGGAGAACAGATTTTGTTGGTAGATTGGACATGGAATGAGATAGAAGACTTCATTAAGTGTGACTCCAGAATATTTTGGCTGCAGAAGGGAAGTCACAGTTTTGTAAAAGGAAGAAGACAGATAATCAGGCTTCTGTGGGGAGTATCTGAAGCTCAGTTCTGTGAGTTTGAGGTGAATATTGGGTATGTATATAGACCTACAAAGTGGGCAATGGTGGAGCCCACTTTGGTAGAGCTCAGTGTAGAGTAGAGCTCAGCAGAGTATTCAGGGCTGGAGATAGCAATTTGGAATTTTCTTTTTCTTTCTTTCTCTTCCTTTCTTCCTTCCTTCCTTCCTTCCTTCCTTCCTTCCTTCCTTCCTTCCTT
>PVIC010011796.1:0-40778 GCA_004025085.1 Thryonomys swinderianus | reverse complement strand
TTGTAGTTCAGGCTGGCCCTGAGCTCACTATGTAGCCCAGGCAAGCCTGGAACTCAGCAATCCTCCTCTCTGCCTCCCGAGTGCTGGGATTACAGGCATGAGCCACCATGCCCAGCACTTCTACATTATTTTTATTGGTACATTTCCATAAATATAATGGTAACATCCATTGTGTGGAAGTTGTACCAGTAAGTGATAAATCTTAATTTTTTTGTTTTCTGCTTTCTCTCCCCCTCCCTTCAACTCATTCCTGTCCTTATTTATAAAAGCTTTGAGTAGATTCCTTTACCTATCATTTATACTTGTCTCATTTATTGCTTTCTATGAGTCAACCTGTTTGCTGAGGTTTTTTTCAGGACTCAAAGTGACAGTCTATTCTTATACATATTATACTAAGGGGGAAGGGCAAAAACCCAGCAGAATCTCCTTGTAAGAGCACTAATCCTTTCATTAGGTCCCTGCCCTATGACTTAATTATTCACACAAAGCTTCACCTCTTAAAACTGTCACGTTGAGTGTTAAATTGCAACATATGAATTTTGAAAGGAAAAATACATTCAAACCATGGCATTCAATGTAAAGTTTTCATAGCATCACTGGAGAGGACCCAAGAAGGCTCCTAAGGCTGAGACAGGGAACATAACCCTTCCCAATAGTAGAAAATGTTTGTTTGTAGGTTCATTGTCTCCAGTCTTGGAAAAATAAATTTCAGGTATTGTTAGAAAAGCATAGGAAGTATTTATTAGGTGACATTTGAAAGTAATAGAGTTGGAAGTAGAAATAGAAGTTGTCAATCTATACAAAGGTTCACCTTGGTTATTGGTTTACAGTAAAAGCAGGACCTTCCACAGAAAGATAATGGCCCATTAACAGGGAAAAGCCATTTCAGAGGTGAAAAGAAGTGGTCTGTTCAAAGGTGAAAAAGGCCAATTTGCAGGTGAAAGGAAATTTCCCCAGCTTATCTTTTCTTGGGAAAAGAGGCAACAAAAATCCACCTGGGTTTGCATCCTGAAGCTTCAGGGTTGTTTTTTGTTTTGTTTTGTTTTTGAGACAGGGTCTCTCCGTGTAGCCCAGGTAGTTTACTCAACTAATGGCAATCCTCTTACCTCTGTCATGAGTGCTGAGATTATGGGACAGAGACACCACGCCCCGTACTGTGGTATGTGGTACCAGGGATTGAATTTAGGACCTTGCACTTACCGGGCAGACGCCGGAACCACTGAGCTAAATCCCCGGCCATGAAGCTTCCGTTTTTATTTTTAAGATTATGATTTTACTCGTTTCCTTTTTACACATTTGTATTTCTTCACTCATATGACACTAGTTTATTCAGTTTTGAAGAAACATTAAGAACCCCTAGTTTTTAGGTGCTCCCTCTCTATCACATTGAAAAAAAAATCTAAGGTAGACACAATGAAAACAACTATCTGATAAAAATCACAAAGTGAAATTATATGATAGTGGACAACTGATATTTAAAAGTAGAAGCTGCAAATTAAATATTTTGAGAATTATTTTTTAAATCAGTGAGCACAGGATGTTTCCCAGACCATACTACGGTATATAATAAATAACCTTGGCCTTTGGTTTCACAGGGCGAGTTTGTTATACCTGCATTTTAAGCATTTCTACATCCCGAACAGACTCTTGAAAGTGTTTGAACTTAAAGAATGATTTTTAAAATATTTATGTGTTTAACAAATAATTTCAGAGAGGGAAAATCGCCTTCTAAAAGAGAAACAAATCCTTAATTTAACAATTGTGGTGGATTAATAACCCATGTAGAACGCCCCCAGCTGAACTGAATCAGCGTGATTTGGGCCTAAAAGACCCACCTGAGGACTGTTACCAACAGCACAAAAAAGAGCGTGGAGCCTGGTGTGGTGGCAAACGGCAGTCATCCCAGCACTCCGGAGGCAGAGACAGGAGGATTGCTGAGTTCTAGGCTTGCCCCCGGCTACATAGTGAGCTCAGGGCCAGCTTGAACTACAAAGCGAGACCCTGTCAAAAAAAAAAAAAAAAAAAAGACCGCGGAGATGAAGAGAGAGGGCGGCAGTGGATTTTCTAAGAGAAGCTTGCTGTGGTGCAAACATTTGAAGGTTCCCGTCCTCGGGGCCCTGGTGAAGGTTCTCCGTCTGGTAGCACACATTTTTCACCCCATCAGCTCAGGTTCTCTGGCTCCACCTGCTTTCCCGGTACAGATAATCCATCCCGAGGAGCGCGAGATATTACTTCCAGCTGGATTCACGGAACATTGTGCCTTGGCAGTGAGGTCTCCAGCTGGACAGGTACAGGATGTTTCTGTGGGATTCAGGCCTTTGTCTGGATTCTTTGGGTCTCTAGTGAGCGACTAGTCTCTTGTATTCCTTCACAGTTGACTTCTTGCGTGACTCATAAAATAATCCTATAAATTATGGTTCCTATATTAAATCTATTTCCCTTGCAAACGCTGAGTACAACTTAAAAAAATCACTTTGTTCTCATGGTCAAATAAGGCTGCTTTTCTAAAACCACACATGATTAGTGAAAATAAAATGTTTAATATCTACTTTGAAAATCCCTAAAATTTTCTGTGTGTATCTTGTTCCGCTAGTGTTCAGAAGGCAAGGCAACGCTTCTAATAAATTTTAACTTGATAAATGATTGACATCATACAGTCTGAGCTCTACGCTAACTGAAAGTCACGTGACCGCAATCCAGCCACTGTTTCTTCTCCCGACGCATGCGTGAGTGCAGTGGGATTGTGGGTAGTCTTCTCGAGGGCGAAGGTTCTGGAGAGTTCGTAGGCAGAAGGGGAGGAGAAAAAGGTGGAGGAATCTCTTCAGATGAGGAGAGAGGAGTGTAAAAATGCAAGAAACTGCAATATTTTGTGGAAAAGCACGGCGGAAATAAGGCTGTGGCCGTCCGTGTCCGTGGAGGAAGTAACGGCGACGCAGTGTTGCTACTGCGCGAAGTCCTCAGAAGGAGACAGAAACGTCCTTCATGCGGTTTCTTGCTGGGAGTGAAAAAAATTAAAATATTCCAATATTTCACTGAGCCACTCGGCGGCAGCACTCCCTTAGTGATAGTGAAGTCCTCCTACGCAGCGCCCCATCGTTGTCAACCTGGGCCGTGGTGGTTTTCAAAGGTAAATACAGTTTATTTTTCTTTGTATTTTGTGTTCGTTACTTGCTACTATATTACAACATTACGGTCATTTTTATATGAATATTTTGGGAGTGCGGAGTGAATCATATGAGTTTTCGTTATTTTTGCATGGGGAAGTTCGCCTTAGTATACAGGTGCTTGGAATTACAAGCATGTTTCACTGATGGAATGATTTCCGAAAACCAAGGTTTTGCTGTATGTATTACATTTCCTTTTAGAATTCTTACCGTGCGTGATGCAGTGTCAGCACAGGTTGTTGGGTCCTTATGTTCCACAAAGAGCTGGACATAGCACACAATGGTAAGAAGAAAGTAGCTAAGTTTCATGAAGTTCAGAGGACAAAGATATGCACAGGATCAGCGGGCTGGCCCGATGGAAAAGAAAAATGGCAAGGGCGTGTGCTCGAAGTGGGCTCACATTAACAGAAAGGAGAATGAGACAAGCACCGAATATAAACATATATATATATATATATATATATATATATATATATATATATGTGTGTGTGTGTGTGTGTGTGTGTGTGTGTGTGTGTGTATGTGTGTATATATGTATACACACACATATATATACATATATATATGTATATATACATATATACACACATTTTTTAAAATGATGCCCATAAATGTAAACCTTTAATAATGTTCAAGTGAAGAAAGGTCTTTAAACGTCATGCCAGCAGGTCTGGCACAGAGGCATATATATAGATTTGGGATTTAGGAATTTTCCAAGCCTCTTTGTTTTTCTTATCTTTGTTTCTAGTAGTATGCCTAAGCACAAAGGTTATGGGTTTGGACTTGGGGGTATTGTAGGAATTTAAGTGCCTGCAGAGGGGTGGTTCCATAGACCAAACTGCTATTTACATTAGAATCAATGTACTTACTGAATAACTAATTTTGAAATTAAGGTTGTAGCAATTCTTATCAAAAGCCTAATCTTTACTTAGTAAAGAGTTGCGATTCAGTTTTTAAGATGCACTTCAGATGGTAAACTACACTGAACCCACTCCCTGCTGAAACTCATGTTCAATCATCAACTACCTCATATACTACTTCATGAGATTTCTTGTTTCTATTCAGTTCTACTCCTGCTCTTCCTATGCTATGACCCCACAGGTGCAAACCTAGGGACTGTTTTCAAGATATATCCTCTACAGGTGCAAATTCTCAGTGACGAATGTGATCATAATATATTCCTAAACTGTACCAGTAAACTCAAATTATTTTTAAACCTCCATTTTGCCAAATCTCAAAGCGCTGTTTTTACCAATGAAAATAACATAAAATGTAGGAAACAGCTTACACTTAAGAGAAGGCATGTACTTTTAAGTATATTTCTCATTCTAGAATCAGCAAATTCTTACTATTCTATATGGTGCTTCCATTCAAGTGTAAAGATCTAGTTATATGTAAAGTGACCCTGAATAGCCTCCAGCCAGACTTGGGATAAGAACCACTGCCCAGAGGCTTAGTATTTTCTCTGAGTCCTCTCTTTGTACTAATGAAATGCAGAAATGATACCTACTTAGGTAGACTTAAGAAGGTGTCCTGGAAAATTTCTATCACTTCAAAACCAAATGCCCACCTTTGAGTTCCACTTTATTAAACAGGAATGAAAGATGTTGTTCACTGAATTTTTTTTTTAAGGAGAAGAGAATGGCTAAGATGAAAATTCTGTAGAATATCATTTCCTTATGTTGAAAAGCACATACATACAATGCAGTAAAACAAAGTGCCTGATGTCTTCTAGTTTATTTTTTTAAGATGAGTATTAAAATGTTAAATGAATTTAGGAGAGAATGAATTCAAAAGGATTTTACTTTATTGGTACAGGTTGATAAGTAAAGCCTATAACAAAGATTAGTCCAAATCATTCTGATTCTAGAACAGTTAATATGAAACAGATGTAAGTTATTTCTGTGCTTTGAAACTTATAAGAATTAAACTGATAAATTAATAATTATTATATTGCACTGAACATGTATTTGTCCAACTGAATATCTATTTTTCCAATTAAATATATGTTTTTGTTTGTTTGTTTGTTTGTTTTTTGAGACAGGGTCTCGCTTTGTAGTTCAGGCTGGCCCTGAGCTTGCTATGTAGCCCAGGCAAGCCTGGAACTCAGCAATCATCCTGTCTCTGCCTCCCTCCCGAGTGCTGGGATTACAGGCATGAGCCACCACGCCGGGCACTGTGGTATGTGGTATTGATTGCTGGTGGGCGTGAGTCTCCACGCTCAGCATTGTATGTGGTTTCCAGGGATTGAACTCAGGACCCTCTCTGCTTGCAAGGCAGACGCCAGAACCACTGAGCTAATCCTCCGGCCCTAAGTATATGTTTTTTGTGGGGTTTTTTTGTTGTTGTTTTGTTATGTTTTTTGGGGGGTACTGGGATGGAACTCAGGTCCTTGTGCTTCCAAGATAGGCGCCATACCACTTGAGCTAAATTCCCAACCCGTTAGTTTTCCAATTAAGGAAACCTACATTATATATATATATTTTTGTATATTAACAAAGTTTTTAAATTCAGAAGGTAACTATTGATATTTCATTTTTAAAAATGTATAATATAGGTATAAACAACTTATTTATGCTGAACACAGAATATTTGAATGTTTGAACATTTTATTGATGTTCAGAAAAGTGGTTTTTTTTTTGTTTTTGTTTTTGATTTTTTTGATACCAGCATCGAACTTGGGTCCTTCTGCTTCTAAGGTAGGAATGGTACCACTTGAGCTAAATCCCCAACTCTAAAAGTTTGGATTTTTACTCTCTTCAAATTTAAGAGTTCATGATGAAGGATACATAATTGTTACATTCTATGCAAAAGTTACAAAATATGAAAAGTTGTGAAATGCTTATGATTGTAAGCATGTAAAATCAAAGACATTTGACTTGTATTTTCCATCTTCTTAGACAAATCTATATTTATGCCTTTATTTCCAAATATTGTATTTATAAGGCTAGAAATCATGTCTATTTCTAAGCCATTGTATGAGTATATAGAATTGGGCATTTAGGTGTTACAAAGGAAATTATATTAAATAAAAATTGAAAACAGTTATAATTGTAAAATGTTAAGCTCTATATATTGTTGAATATCTCAATTTCACTTATTGAGATAGTTTAATATTCTTACTATAACAAAAATGTCAGTTTGTGCTATATAGATGCTAAAAAGCAAACAAATTTGGGCAATAAAAATTGCACTTTAAAAATATACACCCTATGAATATCATAACAATTATTGGAAAATTAAAAGTGAATTATTAGGTAAACCAAGAAAAATTCTATTTCTTTTTAACACCCTACTGTTCAGTGACTTCTTTGTGATTCTTATCACATAGACGCCTGTATCACAGAAGTAATATCATTACAAATATCAGAATCTGCCTCACTATTGTGCTTTCCCCAAGATAAGTTATCTTCTCCCTGAATGATCTGTGTCATTGTGACCCTACTTACAAAGAACCAAGGTACTTTAGGTCAGTATTCTATAATAAGTCATTTTTAGTTCTATTCTGAAAAATTGATTTGGTATGACCTGTATCTTATAACTTAGTGGTAACTAGATCCTAATTTCAAGTCAATTTTGCTTTGATTTCAGCAGTCTATATAGTCCTGTCCATTTCAAAGTCTTAAATCTTACCTCTATTAGTCCCAGTCAAAGATTCTGTTCTCTGCTTACAGTTATCTTTGATGGTTTTCTATCATCTGCTTGTTTTCTTGGTGGAATGTCTAAACATTGCTTCCTTGAACATTTCTTTTTGTGTTCTGGTTCTCTAAGGTTGCCCCTTCTCTTCGTATTAGATTTTCTTTATGAAGTTTTTGCCAACTGCCTCACTAGTCATACCATATTTTGATGGTTTCATCCCAGATATTTATGAGTCAACTAAAAACATAAGGTCACCCTTCCAAATCCTGACTAAAAGATGCAAAAAGACAAAGAGGAGAAAGTCTACATTAACTGTAGAACTGTGTGAAAATGGGTGACATGCATCATTAAATACAAATGTTTCCCACCGTAATATGGAAGGGACAAAGTGAAGCAAAATATTGGCACAAAGGAATGAGGCAAGTGTGTTTCCAGTAGAGTTTGACAGGACTAAGTATTCACTATTTGAGTGGCACAAAACAGGAAATAGCTGGCATATGTGTTTTTATCCCTCTTAGAAGTACTGTGTACCCTATAGATCAATGTGCTGGGCAAGTGCCCTGACAGCCCTGGTGACCACTGGATACAGCACACTGGCTAGAAATTTTCTTTGATGTGGTGAAGCTGATATCTGATCCACTGAGCAGTGTCAGCAGAATGTGAGTCTCCCTCAGTCAAACCATTTATCTGGAGTTGATGGCCAGTTCAAATAGGAAACTAAATAGAATAGTCCGGAGTTTTCAATCAAATCCATAGACAAGACATTGTTATTTGGGTCAGCACCCTGCTAAGCTGTACTGCCTCCTGGGTCTTAAGACTGGTTTCTGAAGTGCAATCGAACAGCTCTGTGTGGAGCTCTTTCATTACATTTCTAGGAGGGTCCTTCTTCACAGGTGTCTCTACTGATTTAGCAGAAAAATGAGGCTTGTTGGTCAAGATCAATAATCACTTTTTTTTTTCTTTTTCTTTTTCTTTTTCCTTTTGAGACAGGGTCTTGCTTTGTAGTTCAGGCTGGCTCTGAGCTCATTATGTAGCCCAGGCAAGCCTCGAACTCAGCAATCTTCCTGTCTCTGCCTCCCAAGTGCTGGGATTACAGGCGTGAGACACCACTCCCAACAATAATCACTTTTAAGAAGGAAACTAAGGCTCAGTTAATCCTAATGTTAGTTCAAACAAAAATGTAGACTGTAGCATGTAAGAAGAAATTTTGAAAATAAATCTTTATTGCAAAAAATGAGTTGAACAAAAGTAAATGAGTTATAAGATAATATTTCAGAAAATTAATATGAAGAAAATGAATTGTCTGTCCAGTGTTGCAAAATTAATGGTCTCAGGAGAAGGCAAGGGATAGTACACGAAGGTTTTATTGGAAAGTCTGTGGAGAAAGACTGAGAGCCTACCTTCATTATAGGAAGAAAAGATGAGGGAGAGGTTAATAAAAATAGCAAAGATCCAGTTTATAAGAATTTACAACTGGGGGCCGGAGGGTTAGCTCAGTGGTTCCGGCGCCTGCCTCGCAAGCGTAAGGACCTGAGTTCGATCCCCGGTTACCACATATAATGCTGGGCGTGGTGGCTCACGCCTGTAATCCCAGCACTCGGGAGGCAGAGACGGGAGGATTGCTGAGTTTGCAGCAGCTTGCCTGGGCACCATAGTGAACTCAGGGCCATCCTGAACTACAAAGCAAGACCCTGTCTCCAAAAAGCAAAAAAAAAAAAAAAGAATTTACAACTGGTTGAAATTCCAAAAGAAATAAATGAAATAAATACAATAAGAAATACATAATTATTTTTTTGTTTTTATCTGTTTTATTAAATAGCCCAGGGAATTGAACCAAGGGCCTTCACACAGAGCCACATCCTACCTCCTCCATCTACCTTTAAAAAATTGAAGGAACAGTATCTCTTCAAGTCACTAGTTTTCCCAGAATGGAATCAAAATTTCAGTCCTCCTGTCTCAGCCTACTGAGAGCTGGGATTGTAGGATTAAAGATGTATTTTTATGAAGTTGTATCAGATTGATTTAACTTCAGTCAATCCAGAAAACCAGTAGGTGAATGAAATTATGCACTTTAGAATGGGAAAATTGTGGTATACAAAGCCTAATTATGTACATTCTAATAATAATGATTGAATTACATGTAAAACTTGAACTGTGATTGCCACACAAAATATAGTATTAAATAACATTAAATGTAAACCCTTATATGTGTAATACACTAAAATAAAAGGTCAGAAATTATTCCCCAGAGAATATACATGGTCTCTTTAAAGGATCTAACAGCTTTTCACATTTCTAACTGCATATGCATACTGAGTTTGCAAAACAGTGTACAAAAAAAGGAAGGTAGATCTGACAGATGTTGAAATTAAGATTATTAACTAAATGGCAAAGACAGAACATAGTGTAAGAATTGAGAGAAGCTGTGAATCCAAGTGATTAGATATATCATTAGGGTGAAGATGACATTTAAAAACAATTTTCTGAGTAACTTGGAGTCAAAACAGTTTAGATTTATATTCTGTATGTTGTATATTCAGATTAGTTAGTTGCCTTATTTCCATGAGCCTCATTTACTTGTCTGTAGGAGGGATAACAATTAAAATACATTGTGTCGTGAGCCATTTATGAGGAATAAATGACATACTGTGTAAAAATCACCTGAAACAGGGCCGGAGGGTTAGCTCAGTGGTTCTGGTGCCTGCCTCGCAAGCGCACGGTCCTGAGTTTGATCCCCGGTAACCACATACAATGCTGGGTGTGGAGACTCAAGCCCACAAACAATCAATACCTCATACCACAGTGCCCGGCGTGGTGGCTCATGCCTGTAATCCCAGCACTCAGGAGGCAGAGACAGGAGGATTGCTGAGTTCGAGGCTTGCCTGGGCTCCATAGTGAGCTCAGAGCCAGCCTGAACTACAAAGCGAGACCCTGTCTCAAAAAAAAAAAAAAAAATTACCTGAAACATATTGAGCGTATGATTAAAATCTTGGTAAAGACATATATATGTTGCTTTTTATTATTATATCCTTTGTATTAAGGTATATCCTCAGAGTTTGATGTTTAAACTGTTTTTTCATTAGAAAAAGGGTGCTATCTTGGAAACTAGTAAGAAATATTAATAGAGGCTGTAACCATATGTTGCTTGATTTGATATGTTAAAAATTCAAATGACTGGCCAGCCTGAACTACAAAATGAGACCCTGTCTAAAAAAAAAAAAAAATCAAATGACTCACTTTTCACACTCTGAACTATTTTATATGGTGTTTTATTTTTGCAGAAGTTTTTTATTTGCACTGTTCAGTTTTTAAAAACTCAGGATCTTCAAAATCTACAAAATAATATCTGATTAAGAATGCAGGTATTTCTAAGAAGTGGCATTACAATCTGTCCCTACTTATTGTATAATATTTCCATTTCAGTACTGAAATAAGTATAAGAACCTCTCACCTATTCCAACTTGTCAACAGTAAAGCTTAACTTGTCCTACATCCAAGAGGAACCTGGAGAACAAGTAGGTGTGCTTGCTGAATCTTAATGTGTTCCCCATCCTTTACATATCTGCCACCTCCTTACCTCACTATGGAATCTACATCAAATCTTATACTTCTGAACCCTGATGAGGAGCTGCAGCTTGGGCTGCAATTGTTGCTGTGTGGCCTTCTTGGGTCCCTTAGTGGCTTCAGTGTGCTGGACAACCCCAAAACCACACGTGGAGTTTGAGAGGCGCTGAGGCCCAGTTCACAGAACCAGCAGCAGTGCACTCTTTTGACCGGCCCTTCTCCAGGCTTTAGGACCCAGGATGCTGAGCCTGCATGGCTTCTTCAGACAAAGATCTTTCCCTGCCTGGTAGCAAGCAACACCTTTGAACTCTACTCCAGAGCAAATTTTTCAGAACATGAAGCAAGAATACAGTTATTAACAGAAATGGAGATATTTAGAAGTTGTTCTCAGAGTGAAGCCTGCAATTGAGAAATCCAGCTTCACTCCTCAGCATTCACAGCGCTTAGTTCCACAGGCTCCTCCTGGATGAAAGACCACCCCAGATTTACCCTTCAAATTGGAATAATATGTGAGATTATGTAGATAAAATTTGTGAGGATTGTGAGCAAATCCTTAATGCCAAGTTAGCAAAGCAGTGTGAATCTTTTGTGAAATTCATGCATGATCAAATTATGAGGTATTATGGGACAAGGCCAACAAACTCAGTATCCTGAAGCTGGGTAGCAGGTTTGGTCTCAAGAGATGACTACAGCACACTTTTTTTTTTTTTTTTTTTTTTTTTTGCTTTTTGGAGACAGGGTCTCGCTTTGTAGTTCAGGCTGGCCCTGAGCTCACTATGGTGCCCAGGCAAGCCACCACGAACTCAGCAATCCTCCTGTCCCTGCCTCCCAAGTGCTGGGATTACAGGCGTGAGCCACCATGCCCAGCATTATATGTGGTAACCGGGGATCGAACTCAGGTCCTTGCACTTGCAAGGCAGGCGCCGGAACCACTGAGCTAACCCTCCGGCCCTACAGCACACTTTTTGCAATTGCTTTTATACCACATTTCGGTTGTGAACTTGGCATTCTGATTACATTTAAATGTTTGTGCAGGGCTATTTTATACAACTCGCAAGACCTTAAAACTTTCTGGTTGCCACACCTCATCTTTCTCATCCAATAAATAGCTTTGCCCTACTGCAATAGAATTTCCAAACAAAATACCAGGAGCAGCACTTTACCAAAATGCCTTCAGTGCCACTCAACAAATGGAGTTTTGCCAAACATAGTTGTGTAAAAAGTGTATGTGAGAGAGTGTGTATATATGCATATGTATATTTTAAGTTATTTGTGTTACAGAAATTTTTTGATCAGTCAGAATCTGTGAGATCGAGACTATTGTCAATATCTAACAAAGAGATTTGATGATGGAAAAATAGAAAATGACCAAGCAGTAATTGTTGAAAATTACAAGACTGAAATGGAATGATGGAAAGCTGGTAAATAAGAGATAGGGAAGAGGGAGTACGAAGGAAGGAGAAAGAATGGATAGAGGGCAGGACAGGAGAGGGCAGAGCATGAAAAATGCACAGTATGCTTAGGCAAGAAGAAAGAGATTTTGGGGATACAGTCTTTGAAAGAAATAGAATAGAGCTGCAGTAAAACATTGCTCAAAAGAACATAGGCTGAGGAAGGTCTCACTGTCAGGAACAGTCTTTATCATTTGTATATGTCAAATTGCCTTGTAAAAATTTAATCTTGATCATCTGAAATCCTTTTGTCTTCTACTTTATCAATAGACCTTCCCTTTTAAAAAAAAACCTTAAAAAGCTATTACCTTTGATATGTGCTACCATTCTGTTAAAAGAGGTTAGGGTAATCAGTTTCCGGATATTATAGTAAATACCTCAAATGGTCAATTGATCAATAGAAAAAGTTTGTTTTGACATAAGGTTTCAGAGATTTCAGTCCAGGGTCAGTTGGTTCCATTCCTTTTGGACCTCTGCTTATATCATAGCAGAACCATGTGGCAGAGGCAGTCCATTCACTTTCTAGCCAAGATGAAAAGAGGAGAAAAGGGACTGGGTCTCAATACCCCTTCAAGGGCACACTCGTAATCTAACTCTTTCCACTAGGGCTTACCTCCTATAGTGTCCATCACAATTCCATAAGAGCTACTTAGGTAACAACTTGAAACACATAGGCCCTTGGAAGACCAGATCTAAACTGTAGTAATTGTTAACAATCTATTATGTTTAATTACATACCTGGAACTATTTACACTTGTAATATTACCACGGTGTAACGTGCATATATGTATCTTCTCTAAGACAGTACGCTGATTTAGTCACTTTTTTTCTCTACAGAGACACAATACCTGGCACCCAAAACTTAAAGGAGGAAAAGTTCAGTTTGACTAATAATTTGTAAAGGTTTCAATTGTTAGTCATTTGCCTCCAGGGTGGAGACAGCATGATAGAAAAGCCTGGGGTGAGGAAAGCTGCTTACTACACAGAAACCAAGAAGCAGAGAGAAGGAAAGAGCCAGGAAAGGTGATAAACACTAGTAGCTCATTCTCCATCCTTGAAACTCACTTCTTCTAATGACAACCCATCTCCTAATCACAAGTGAAAAATTAACTCCCACACCAGTTACCTTCCAAAAGTCCCACCTTTGAGCACTTAAAGTTCCTAGGGAACATCTGAATGCAACAATACTTTCTGCCTTGCTTCCGAGTCTGATGACCCTTTCTTTATGAAAATGCATAAGTTCATCTGTAATAATTGATGATGGCCTAACACTTTCAGCATCACTGAAAGATACCCTGTTTCCTCTGAGACAAACTCTTAGCCCTGAGAACCTGGAGAAATAAGAATAAACTTAAACATATTCAGTATATAATGGTATAGATTAAACAATCCCATTCCAAATGGGACAAATAGGAAGAAATCAAGCCAAAGCAAAAACAAAACCTAGCAAGGCAAATATTGCACCTCTAGTGCCATATCCAGCACCAGGAGTAAGTTGTAGTAATTAGATGTGATAGCCAAGGGGGTTGAGCAGCCCACCATTATGGCATTGGCAGTGGTTGCGGCTGTCATGTATCCTCTCCTGGGCTGGCTTTGCTCATTCCTGTGGCTTTCCTCAGATGTTCCATGTTCCTTTTTTCTCAACTTTGAAGTCTCCATTGCAGCTTTGTTTCACTTCTATAGGTTAATGCATTGCTGGCTCAGGGACACCTTGCTTAGCCTCCAGGCATTCTTCTGAAAACTCGATGAAAGCCTCTGACTACACATCTCTTATATTTTGCATGTCTGTAAAGCAGAATATGATCCCAAGAACTGCTGTTGTTTCTAGTCCTAGTGAGGACCTTTTGTATCATGGCTGTGTGGGCCTGATGTGCCTGAGTGTATGCATGACTGAGGTGTGTGTGAATGGAATCTCAGCAAGCCAGTTTTGTATGGTTGTATGGTTTCCTGTGACTGCCTTCTCAGAAGCAAGAGTGTTACACTTTTTCACTGCTAAGTCTATGAAAGGTGGGGTCTTGCCAATTACTCATATGTCCTCAGGACATCTGTCATACTGATTTAATTAATTGGCTTTTTTTCTCCATGTTTATTGGTACATTTTAGGCAGACATGATCACATTCATCATTAGGAATTTGTACTTGTACATGATATATCTTGGTTCTTGTTTTTGCTCATTCCCCTTCCCTTCTTATAAAACAAAAGTTTCATTTGCATTTTCCTTCTTTTTCTCATATTTTTTCTTTTCCTGCTTTTTCCCATCCCTCCCTTATTTTCCTTTCCCCATTGAACATTTCTTCCTATTTCACATTGTCTATTACATATTTTGGTTCTATTAACACTTTCAGTTTCTTATACCAGAGAAACAATTTAGGAATTACACGCTTCTTCTGTTTATTTTATTTAACAATGTGGCCTCAAAGTGCATGCATTTAGCTATAAATATCTCTAGTTTCCAATTCTGTATGGCTGAGTAGTACTTCATTTTACTGACAAAAAAAAAAAAAAAAAAACTACTTTGCAATGGCTAAATACTGGAGACAGCCCAAATGCCCTGTAACTGGTGACTGAATGAAAAAGATGTGATTTTTAAAGATAGGATTCTTTTTAATACTAAATTTAGAAACATCCAAGCTCTCCGTTGTTCCAAATTTACAGGCCTCAACTTGAAAGAAGCTTCTCTTCTGGTGAAAGTTAAAACTTAAAAATTACTCAGCTGTATAGTTTGTTTGATTTTCCACATATAAGCTGAATGAAAGCCCACAATGGTACCCATAGTTTAAATGTTAGCCTGCTTTGAAATTCCTTGGCCAGATGTATTAGTTTCCCACTTTAATCTAGTGTTCCATAAAATATTACAACATGAATAAAATGTAAAGCAATTTTCTGCCAGAGTATAACACATGTGGGCTGGAGTCTTAATAGGCAACTGAGTCTGTTCTCAACTGAAAGCTCCTTAGACTTGCCTTTACCTTCTGACATTTTTTATGTATTCTGATCTTTTTATCAGAATCTCTGATTAAGACACATTGGTAACATTTTGGAGCTGGTTCTCCAGCCAGCATTTCTAAACCTTTCTAAATTCCTGGAATCATTTCAGTGGTTTCGGTCACATGGTTGAATCACAGTAAGGGCTCCGCTTCTCCAGTAACAAGATCTGTCTTTGTAATTTCCCTGGTTATTGGGACAAAATACTTGACAGAAACTAAAGGAAAAATAGGACTGTTTTGGCTTGCATTCAGTCCATAGTTGACTGGATCCAGTGCAGCATAGTATGCAGAGGGGAATGGTGTATAAAGAGAGGATCCAGAGGACTTTTTCTGACCAGGTCCAGACTCCTAATGGCAAGCCAACAGTAAGTCCCCACAACCCAGTTACCTTTCAGAAGTTTCATTTATGAAACCATGAGGCTCATAGGGGACATGTAAGTTTAAGCTGTAGCATAATTAATACATATCCTTTTGTTGTATATCCTACTAGACAGTTTTGTGAAGATGGAAGGTATCACCTTAAAAGTAATGTCAATATATGTATGCAAAAGTATTTCTCTAAAAAGTCCCCTTTGTAACACTGTTCCTAGATGGCTATCCTAAATTGTAGCATCGATCATAATATCAAATGTAGCTTTTACATGATAGGAATTCACTGTGCAACAGGTTCACTTAAAGTAAGGGTGCCACAGAGGCTACAGTGGATGTGATAAACAAATGGCTTGATTGTACTATATTACCTTTCATATTTGTGAGGACAGTATCACTTATTTTAAAATTGGATAACACTGACCAAAATATAACCTTGCAAGAGAAGGGAGACAGAAGGCAGAATATGCGAGAGAATGAAGATTTACTTTCTTGGAAACTTTCAGAATGCTTTAACTATTGAAATTTGTGCTGCTTCATTGATTGGTCCAGATGTTTTTCTCACATAAGCACAGAAACACCTAGTAATGCAGTTATCTGTACAACTCACAATATTACTAGAGTTTCATTCACTGAAGCTTAAAATAAATTTCCAATTTGTGCTTTTCTATCTTGGAGCAAGAATGCTCTATCATTTAATGATACAAGAATGAACTGGAGCCAGGCATGGTGGCTCATGCCTGTAATCCCAGCACTTGGGAGGCAGAGACAGGAGGATTGCTGTGTTCGAAGCTTGCCTGGGCTACATAGCTCAGGGCCAGTCTGAACTGCAAAGTGAGACCCTGTCTCAAAAAAAAAAAAAAAAAAAAAAAAAAAAAAAAAAAAAAAAAAAAAAAAAAAAAAAAAAAAAAGAACTGGGAAAGAGAGTCCCTCTTCCCAAACAGCCATTTGTAGTAGAAAACCCAGAATCAGCAATTGAATTTAAAAGTGTCCTTAATAAACAGGAAAGCTTTCTCCCTAAAGAGAGGTAGCATTTAAATCAGCTCTCTGAAAAAAAAAAAAGGAGAGTTAATATAACAACCAGTTACTGCCTATATATTATAAAGGAATATTTCAGAAAATAAGTCTGACAGTGGTAAAAATTGTCGATGTGGGGCCGGAGATTTGGCTCAGTGGTTCCAGCACCTGCCTCATAAGCTCAAGGTCCATGGTTCAATCTTACTGGGCATGGTATGCTCACTGGCAATCAGTACCACATACTACAGATGCCAGGCTTGGTGGCTCAAGCCTGTAATCCCAGCACTCAGGAGGCAGAGGCAGGAGGATTGCTGAGTCCGAGGCTAGCCTGTGCTACACAGTGAGGTCAGGGCCAGCCTGAACTACAAAGCGAGACCCTGTCTGAAAAAAAAAAAAAAAAAAAAAAGTTGATGTGTTCCTGTACCTTTGGATAATGCTTAAATATGTGTATCTTATTTTATTTTCATACAATTATGTCTGCATTGATTGATTAGCTATTAGAATGATTAGTGATTGATTAGCTATTGGAATATTTAGAATGTTTGCTGCTCACTTTCCTTTTTACTAAATATATTTCCACAACTTTATTCATTGTATGCCTGTGGTAAACATAGTCTTTTAGCATGGAACTTCTTCAGGTTTCCAGAAAGTTCCTGATTTAAATCTGCAAAGAGAAGTTATGAACTAAACTGTTTTTTCTTTTCTCACTGTTCCTTTCTTACTGTGTTCAATAAACAGTGTCTTTTTTATCAACCATGAGGTCATTCAAGTTTAGAGGCATTTACACAAGCTATTTTCTTCATGAGCATTATTTCTCCAGCTCCATCTTTACATGGCTGTCCAGTTCATCTGACTAGATGAAAAACTTGAATATTCCCTCTGTCCTGCGTATTTCATGGGACCTTGCATGCATAAACATAGTCTTTATCTTCACCATATCTTCTCCTTAGGAGAAAATACTTGTTTCTTTTTTTTACTTATCCATCTATTATATACAGATTTGTGCACAGGATTTACCTGTGTCTGCTCTGGTATATATAGATCAGTGTCTATGTAAAGGAAGAATTTAATTAACATCTCTTGAATAAAGGTAGACTTTTATGAAGGCAAATGGCAGAACTGTTTATGTAGATCGCAATATTTTGCATTTATATCTGTCTTACTGTCTTTCTGATATGTTGCTTATTTTAGTTGACAGCTATTCTTTATTCTTTAGTATTAGGATGACTATGACTTACTCATTGATGTCAAATTACTATAGAACCCCCACAGGAGAAAGTTTACTACAGATGCATTGGCAACAAGGTAGTAAATTTGCTGCTAAAATTGTATATACATTATTTTTATCTATAGACGTTGTTTGATCTAGCTTTATTTAGCTTAATTCATTGTTGCTGTTTGGTAAGTGAATTTAAATCATTCTTTGATTTTTATGACTGGAGGCAGATACTGTAATATAAATATGTCAGAGTTTTGGAGGTCAGAATATTTATTTGTGATCCATTGCATATTTAACTGTCAATGATTTGTATTTAGAAAACATTCATATTTAAATAAATTCTATATTGCACAACTACCAAGTTGCCTAAGCCCAACTGTATATTTTAAATTTTCCAAGGGTAGTTGCAATTTTAAGATGGTAATTATCTTTTTCTGATGTGTTGGTGCTATTAAAATCATATGATAACTGATCATTTACACATCAATCTTGTTAAAATTTCAAAGCCCTGTGCAGAAAATATAAAAATAAGTACATTTAATATAATTGACACAAGATTGCTATTTTGCACAATTTTCCTGAAGGTAATAAGAGAGATCTACTTTTGCTTGCCTCTTCAAACAGCATTTTGAATTCTATCAACATCATACTCCTTTTATCCAAAGTAGCTGAAGTCCCAAGAGACTCTCACCAGAAAAATAATATCTGAAATATCAACTCTATGCATATAAATTTGGTTAGAAAGAGGAAACTCTTCATGACATTAGAGGTGTCAATTTTATTACAAACTGCTCCTTTTCTACACAGCCAGATATATGAGCATGTGTGTCAATTAATGTGCACTATATTTTTCATTTGCCATTACTATACAAGGAATAAGAAACAAAAATTTGTACAGTAAAATCAAGAGCTATCACAGAAATTATATATAACTGTATATTTAAATGTAAATTCTAATGTCTTATCTCTAAAGTTACTAGGAAAAATCAGTCTAGCAAACAGAATATGGACCCTCATTGCCTTAAGCATCAACTATTCTCTCTGTCTGTCTGTCTCTGTGTCTTTGTCTGTGTTTCTCTTTCCCACTCCCTCCCTGTCCCTGTTTTCGTGCTCCTTGACTTTCTTGTAATCTATGACACAGTGAAAATACTGAAAATTCCTTGGCTGTCTCTGTCATCCTTCTCAGACATTGCATACACACAATTTTAAAAACAGATTTTTGATTATTTTTCATTAACTATATCTCATTGATTATTTTACTTTGTTCACATTACCTTTATGATGGTTCATAGTATTTTAAAAGCATGGTTGACTTCTATTTTACTTTTTCTCTCATTCTTTTAATAACACTGATTAATTGAAACCCACCTATGTTACAAATATATCTACTTTGTTTTGCTGCGATTAATAATCTTTTAGATTAAGATGGCTTAAAATGATCTAGATTGCTTTTTTAGCCCCTTCTCCCCAACTTGCTAGTCCACTTTATACAGTTTACCAGCAAAAATAAGAGTTGGGAACAGCTGTAATGTCATGACATTTGTAATGTCTTTACCAGTTCTTTATGGTTTCTAATTATAGCCAATATACAATTAAAGCCATATACTTTCAAATTTTCCTAGCACTCTCATTCCAAAAATTCAAAACATTGGAAAATATATATATTACATTGTTTTGAATTTTATATATTTTATATGTGAATATATATTTATATAATATATAATTTATATATGCATTATATGTTATTGTATTATTTATATACACAATAATTATACATTGACTACTATTCCTTCCTGTGTTCCTGTGTTGCTAACAATTAGCAACAGTGGAGATACTATGATTCCATATTTAGTTTTAAAGATTTGATTACATTTAAAATATATGCGGGAATGATAAATTCCCTGTAGTTCAGTAATTTCAATTTCTGTGGACTTACTTTCTTTATTTTTTTAGTGATAGCAAAATTTTATTAAAGGTAGGGAAAGACATAGGCTCTGTAGATCAAGCTTGGGCCCAGTAAAAGTAGGGTAAAAACATATTCTACAATGTGAGAGCAGGTCAGCCACGCAAGAGAGAACACAGTGGCCTTGTATGTTTTCATTAGAAAAGTAGAAAGCATTTTTTTTTTTACTTAGAAAACATCTATACACTTGCTTAATTAATTCTTTAAAAAAATTTCCTCATGTAAGAAACATACCACTAAATAATGAATATATTTTCTTTAGCTTATGAACATTTAAATAATTAAAACTGTTCAATGAATGTTTGGTTTACTGATAAAGCAACTATCAAACATAAAATCTTAGATTTCATGAATGTTCAATATATGTTGCATCATGAATTACTTCATTAGAGAATGATTTTAATTGATTTAATGTATGTTTTAGAATGTCTGATATTTTAAGTTTTATACTATTCTTCATTTTAATATATACTAAATAAGAATGATTTCTTAAAAAAAAGTATTTTTTCTTAACTGCTTTTTCTTGTTCTTCCTTTCCTGTATTATGTCTTTTCTAATTATTTGAGAAAATTTATTTTTTAATAATTACACAAATTTAAGAGTTACAGTTCTGTGGGTATATAGTTACCATTACTTAATATTTGTAATTTAAAATATGGGTTTCCTATTTTATTGTAACCTGTGCAGAAGTTGTGAAAGATTCTTAGAAGTCATAATATCCCTTAATGAATAATGATTTTGAATATTTTTTCATATACTAATTGATCATGTTCATATCTTTTAAGGAGAAATATCTGTCTCAATTCCTTGGCCATTTTTAATTTTGCACTTGCCTTTTGATTGTGAAATTATAAATATGATTAGATGTTTTACATCCAAGTCCTTTATCTGATAAGGATTTACAAACATTTGATCTTGTTCTATGATGTAGGGAAGGATAACTATCTTTTGTTTTCTACTTACCTTAGGTTCATGGCTGAACCTTTTAAAATAAATGAGAGATTATCAAGAGCAAAGCAATTTCATTTAATACAAATGTATAATGCAAGAACCTTTATAATAAATGACATCATAAAGAGATAGACACTGCTTTTTTTTTGGTTGGTTTGATGATGAGTGGATCGTCAAGGAGGAATGATGCAATGATGATAAGGAAAGCTTAGTAGTGCCCTTTATTCAGATTCTTTTTCAGAATCTGTTGGTTTTCAGAGATAAGGATGTTTTTTCCTTTCAGTATGCAGGACAGTACCCTTCCACTGGGGTTATCACACATTCTTTGAGAAAAGGGCAGAAAATCCTTTGCAGATTTATTAGGGAAAGTTAAGGGTAAGATAGAGAGACTTATTGCTGCTGTTCTCTCGAATTTCTTTAGTTTAAAATACATGGTATAATGTTTTCTAAACTATATTGACTTTTAGTTTTCTTAATATGTTATATTTTGAAGCAAGTTTTATGCAATTTATACATGTGCTTTTCTATTTATTTATGTCATTTTTCATATGTTGTTGATGCTTTTGGTGTTAGATCTAGTAGGCCATTGGCCAAAGCAAGATAGCAAAGCTTTAAGAGTTTCATCATCTATCTATGAATGTTATAGTTTCAGTTCTTGGATTATATTCTGAATTGATCAAGCTTTCATTTTATTATAACAAGTTAGAGTAGTACAGTAGCACTGTTTTGTACACAAATGTGCTATTACCTCAGCATGATTTGTTGACTACTTTGATATTAAAGTGTTTTGTTCTCTTTGTTGACTGAGCACATAAAGCCTTAAATGTGGACTCCTAATTCCGTTGCACTGAGTCATAGTTCTGTCAAGGGATTATCATCATTATTTAGTTTGATTACTGTAGCTATGTGGCTAATCAAAATAGTCCTCCAATTCTGCTCTTCATTGTCAAGATTATTCCAACTACTTGAGAACATTTCCATGTGAGTTGTCAGGATAAGTTCATCCACTGATGCGTGAAAAAGGCAGCTGGAATTTTGATATGGATTGCCCTGAATCTTTGGCCAAGTTGAGGAATAGTGTCATTTTTACTATTAAATTTTCTGGTACAGGAAGACAGAATATTTCTGCATTTTGGTCTTTAAATTTCTTCTAAATAATATTTGTACGCTCTTTGTGTTGTTTCTATTTTATTTTAATACTATTATAAATAGGATGTTTAATGTCATTGTTTGCTCTTTATTATTGATTCTATATAAAACTATTCTTGTGTATTGTTTCTATTTTACCTGTCGGCTTGCTTAGTCATTATGTGTAATGCTTTTTTTTAAATGTGAGGTAGAATTTTCCATATCTGAAACAGTGTAATCTGGAAATGGATGTAGTTTGGCCACATTATTTCTCCTTTAGTTTGATACTTTTTTTCTTTAATGCTTTTTGGTTTTACTGGCTAGAAGAACTTCAGTGAGATACTGAGTAGTCTTAATTTTCAGGCATAAGCATTTAGTCTGTCAGCACTATGTTAACTGTAGGGTTTTATTTAACATGTGCTTTTATCAGGTTGTAGATTTTTTAATAATTTAATCATATGTATGTTTGTAACATGAAAGGGTGCTGGAGGTTGTTAAATGCATATTCTGTTATTTTAGATTATCATGTAGTTTGTGTTCTTATTCTAATAATGCAGTATATTAGCTTGATATACAGAACAAACTACATTTCCAACATAAATCCCACTTGGCAATAGTGTATAGTTTATGTGTTGCTTGATGTGTTTTTTGGTTTTTAGTTGCAAACATTTGTATTTTTTAGTAATATATAGAATATTTACTTGTCTCTCTACCTCCCTCCCTCCCTATTTCCTTTCTACCCTTCTTTTTTTCCTTCCTTCCTCTCTCTGTCTCTATTTCCCTCTTCCTTCTTTCCTCTTCCCCTCCCTCCCTGTTTCTTTTTTATATCTTTGCACTGATCTAGTATTAAGGTAACATTTGTCTTGTAGAATAAATTTAAATTTGTGATTTTTTGAGTTGTTTGTTAAAAAAGTGGAGTTAATTATTTTTTGTTGTTTATGGTTTATAATGTATACATACATTGTATCTAGTTGTTACTGTACCTAACATATTTAATTCTTTTTACATAACACATTTTTTTTACTCCCCATTCCTATACCTCTTAATCCATTCCTATTTCTTTAACTATTTTGTTAAATTCACCAGTGAAGCCAGGAGACATTTCTCATTACTATCCAGTCAAGTTATGTAGTCCTTTCAGTTATTCTTTCTTTCCCTTCATTTTATTTAGGTTGTTAGCTTTGTATTTTCCACATAAGAGAAATGCTATGAACATTTCCAGTTCTGTAAAGCTGACAATAATAGCTCTTCTTTCCGCATTGATTTTAATATGTTGACTTTCCTCTCTCTGTTTGGGATAACTAAAGGAAAAAATAGAAAATTAAATATTGATTAAACTCTTGGTATATTTTCCAGTGACACACTAGTTTCTAACATATCCATAGAAATCATGTCATTAACAAAACTAAATGTTTCATTTCATATATTTTTTAGACTATGCATCTTAGTAAAATACCTATGTAGAATAATTTCAATTTGTGAAATATTTGCATTTTATGATGCATAATTGATGTACCCACATAATATAATTATGTAGTAATATAACTATATACCCACATAATATAATTTGTTTTTACTGATGGAATAATAGAATGTTATTATGTAACAACATCATTAAACAAAACCATCTCCAATAATATTAAACATAATTCTTTTATAACAAGATATAGAATATAAAACATTGCATTTTAAATGAGAAAAGTAAAAGATCCTTAGGGGTAATTTGAAACATATTGTTTATATTTCCATATTTGTAAGTTAAAGCAATTTACTGTGTAAGTCTTGAAATTAGCTAATCTCCATTGTAATTCAGCATATAATCCAGTTAAGTAACTTACTTTGATACAGAATTGATAAAAATATTCATCATTTCATACTGTAAAAAACATTCTTGAAGTAAGAGAAATGTTGTTCTCCAGGGAAAACTAGGATAAAGTTCCAAGATACTTTGTTTCATTGATATAAAAAATTATGTTTTTAATCTTTTATCTATAACACTTTAAAGAAAATTAATTTTTCTACTTGTAGCTCTCAATATCAAATATAACTACTGTGTTTCTTGCTTTTTTTTCTTTCATTTTGGAATAAACGTATATGTGTGACTATTTTATTTACTACATATAGTATGTTTCAGTGCAGTTTTAATCTATCTGTTTAAGGTACTATTGCTTGACATATGATGAAGGCCTCTTACCATGGTTACAAAAATCCAAATCAATTTTTGCTCTCTAAAATTATCTAAAATGCATCTGAAATCTTAAAAATTTGACAGAAGATAAGAGTATAGAGGAGTCGGAGGAAGTAAAATAAGAGGACTGCAGAGTTAAAAAGTTAGAAGCTGGAAAAGCAATAATGTTCCCTTATAAAATTAAAAAGTCGGGACAGTGAAGGAAGAAAAAGATAAGAGAAAAAAATTAGTGAAAGTAAAATACAGGAAAATATCAAAAAGCTATACAGAGCTGGAGGACTAGCTTAGTGGTTCCGAAGCGTGCCTCGCAAGCGCAAGGTCCTGAGTTTGATCCCCGGTAACCGCATACAATGTTGGGTGTGGAGACTCACGCCCACCAACAATCAATACCACATACCACAGTGCCGGGCATGGTGGCTCACGCCTGTCATCCCAGCACTCGGGAGGCACAGACAGGAGTATTGTTGAGTTCAAGGCTTGCCTGGGCTCCGTAGTGAGCTCAGAGCCAGCCTGAACTACAAAGCGAGACCCTGTCTCAAAAAAAAAAAGAAAATGATATACAGGAAATTTTTTTTTTCACAATTGGGGAATATTTGATTTTGTATCATCTTCAAAGCACTTATAAAGAAAATGAACAGAGTTTACAAAATAATAAACTTAAATTAAAAGAAAAAGGAGAAGAAAGGGTGACAAGGAGGGACCAGGGAATGAGAAGGTAAACTAGAGGAAGAGGAAAAAAAGAGAAGAAACAAACTTGTAAAATGGCTAAATTGCTCTGAGAAAGATACAAAAGGAAATCTTTTTTTTGAGACAGGGTCTTGCTTTGTAGTTCAGGTCAGCCCAGAGCTCACTATGTAGTCTAGGCAAGCCTCAAACTCAGCAGTCCTTCTGCTTCTGCCTTATGAGTGCTGGGCTTCTGGCATTGTGATATGTGGTGGCAGGGATCGAAGTCTGGGCCTTGTGCTTTTCAGCCGGATGCCAGAACCACTGAGCTAAACTGCCAGCACAAAGGGAATTTGCATTCTGATATGCAAGGAATATCCCACAACATTATCTGACTGGTCTAATGTATCTAAACTATTCTCCACTATTGAAGGATTCTGCTATTAATTTTGGTATGTTTAGGAGAGACTTATTAGAAAACATATAAAAGATAACTGAATGCAAAAGAAGAAATGTTTTCTTGCTGAAAAGGAAGTTTTTTAGTGAAGTGATACTCATATGATCATTAAGAATAAATGCTTTTGGGAATGTAGGTCAGAGGTACAATGCCTGCCTGACAAGGGTAAGGCCCTAAGTTCAATTCTTGAACCTAAAAAGAAAAAAAAAAAAATAGAAAAAAAAAAGAACACTGCTTCCTTATTTAACTTAAAATATACTGTAAATTTCTGGGTGCATAAAGGAATAAAAAGTGTATGTGTGCATAGATCCCTCTCTGCAATTTCTGAATTAAGAAACTCAGATAAATTCTAAAATTGTGGAACACTTAAGAACTGAAATAAAACTCATCTGGTTATAGTTTAACAATTTCTAGTGTTTATTGCTCTTCTTTTAAAATGTCTGCTCCATCCAAACTACTCAGATTTGTGGGGCCTTCCAAGCTACATTATCTAAGAAATAAATCATGAGCAGATTTGCACTACTCCTGGCGTGAGGCTTCCAAAGAATTTGTGCAGCAGTACCCATGAGTTCAGGACTACAGAATGAACCCTCTGAGACTAACTAAAAGATATGGAAGTATAAGAGAATGCTAATATCATATAGGTCTACAGTTGGTCCAAGTGTAAGTATATGATTGGTTCAAATTCACTTTCACTGATTTGTCCAAGCACAGGCAAGTGAATAGTTCAGATGGGGAAGGGAGAACAGGATAACCATAGATAGCTGTTATGGTAGCAATTCAAGGAAAGGACAGGGGAAAGAAAATTGTTTGATCTACATTTATTGCATCTCCACAAAAACATGGTGGACCTAAAATGGAGAAATCTTCAGACAGGCCAGGTATAATCATCACAATTCATTGGGATTTAGAGAGGTATTAAATGTTAAAAATGGGCCCTGATTTCTCCCTTCGTGACCTTAGCTGTGCTATGGTAAATCTCCAGCTCTTCTTCAAAGAGGTGGCAGCAGCTGGAGCTGTACCTTTTGTCAGAGTGGCCTGGAAGATGGCTGCTAAATAACCAAGAAGGACGCTGAAGCGAGTTTCCCAATTTATCCTTGCCAAAGGGGTATGTGAATGTGTGTGTGCGCATAAGTGTGTATATGTGTGTATGAGCAAAAGGAAGATGGAGGAGGGATATGAGAGCCTTTGGCCAAACTTGGACTCCTCTGGCATCATACAAAGAAAGGGAAAGAGGTAGGCTCTTATTTGTCTCATTCAGACCATACATTATAAGCTCTCATTCGTTTCTTTTTTTTTTTCTTTCTGGACAGGGTCTTCTTATGCTGTTGGGGCTGGCTTTGAACTCACTATGTGGGCTAGCTTGGCCTCCCTCAAACTTGGGGTCCTTCCTGCCTCGGGCCTCCAAGTGCTGGGATTACAGGCATTTGCCACCACCCCTGGCCAAACCCTTAGTCGTGCATCTATAAATTTAATAATAGTAAGGACAGCTTGGCCCCCTTTACATTGCCATATTTCTTAGGAAACATAAAAATTGCAGGAAAATAAAATTTTAAAATTGAACAATTTTTAGCCAGTAAGTAATGAAAAATTAAGACTCCTGTGGGAGCAAAGTGGTGATGATAGCAAATAAGATCATCTAAAAGCTTTGGACAAAAATTAAGAATTTCGAAGTTGGAGAAAGATTTCACAATACTAAATTGTTAAATTTTGATGAGACAATAGTTTAGGTTCTGAATTCTAAAGGTTTAGTTAAAAATGATTCCTGTTTTTTTTTTTTTTTTGAGACAGGGTCTGGCTTTGTAGTTTCAGGCTGGCTCTGAGCTCACTATGTAGCTTAGGCAAGTTTCAAACTCAGCAATCCTCCTGCCTCTGCCTCCCGAGTGCTGGGATTATAGGTATGAGCCACCACGCCTGGCCGATTCCTGTTTTTTTAGATAACAATGTATTATTTCTGCTGGATGAGTTTGGAAAGCCTGCTCACTTAGTAGCTATTATGTTTCAGTGTATAATTGCCAGCCTTGCTGAACAAACTTATAGTACTTTTCGTGTTAATTCTGCTTCTCAATTTGTTATCTCTAATGTGAATTTCATTAAAATTCCTTACACAACAGACTTGCATATAGCTAAACATAAGGCTTATCTGAAAAGATTTCAGCCTAGAAAGTCAAATATTTATTATTCAGATTGTTTTAGAAAATCATTTATTATATTATCATTGTGGGATTTCTGTTGTCTGTTAGTAGGATTTAGAATATTTTGTTTTAGGGTGAAACATTTGATATTTTTGTCCTACATTGAAAATCTCTGAATTTAGTTTAGAACCGCATTCCAAAATCAAGTTAAAGAGTTTTTGAAGTATTCACATATCTCTTCTTTCCATAATCTGTTCTTAAATTTTTTTTGAACAGTAATATTTCAATAGATATTTTTAAGACTTGTATTATGTATGAGGCAATGACTTAGGAGTAGAGTCATTTGGACTTGTGGTATTAACCGTTCATCTAAAAGATTGGTTCCATCATTCTACCATAAAAGAAGTACTTAAAATTATTATGATAGAATTTTAATATGAAAATTAAAATTGGTAATTAGATAGAGAAATGAAGGATTTTTTTTCTGTTCTTATTCCCTAACATCTTGTTGGAAAAATGGTGGTGTGTTTATAAAATGAATGTCTCAAAAGAGGTTGGAAAAAGTGTTGTGAAATGATACATAACTATAAAAATATACTGAATATAATTTAACAATTTGTGTGATGATATAAGGTATGAGACAACTAGAAATCTGTACAGTAAATTAGTGATTTGCATTTAGGAAAAATGTCACTTTTAATGAAATTCTGAGCAAGAGAAAAATGTAAATAACTTTCCTGTAAAACTTTACTTCTTTTACTAAATGTGAAAGATTGTGTCTGGTCCAATGACCAGACACAATATTTGTTATTTCTGACTTGTACAGATATATTGTCTGTTCATTTTTTAATGTTTTTAAAAAACTAGAGCACATGTTAAATATTTATTCCATTTGAAAGAAATCAAGTTCATTGTTTTTATAGCCTAAAATGAAATCATAAAGTTATCATGGAAGTGCTTTGAATGAAGGACATAGCTAGTATAAATAAAAAGTAATAATGGATATGATCAACATTGTTAGCAAGTAGGAATGGAACCTAAGAGACTGCTTGGAAAATTGCAAGTTACATTTAATTTTCTTTGCAACCACACAAATTAGGGAAAGAAACAATTTACAGCATAGTTTCCTAGTATTGGGGCACTAGAGAGAAAATTACTATGACTGGTGCACAATTAATAGGTATGGTTCTTTTTGTTTTTTGATTTTTATTGATTCTTTGAACAGATAAATGTTCTAAGAGACTGTGAGTACCTGGGTCAAGAAGTTATTACTTAGTGCAAAGAAAAGAAGTAGATCAACATTTTTCCAGCTACCAAATTTGCCAATGATTAAGAGTGAGGAAAGAAAACAAATGTAATTTTTATATTTACTGACAAATTTGAATTGTCTAAAGAGACATGATACTTGAAACCAGGATCATAAAAATTAATTTCAGGAGTATAGTAATAGGAATTTATTCTAAGGCTGAAAATTTTATGAACAAAAAAGAACAAAATTATTTGTTCCATATTATGTTTCAAATTATATACTCTGGAAGAACAAGTGAAACACTGTATCTTCCAGTAAAGCCAGATTAGCTAGTTTACCTTGTCATTATAGACAATGGGTATATCAGAGAATTTCTTGTTAAAAATATAAAAAATATATATAAATTTTTTTTCAGGCTTTTGGAAATACCCTGGAATCATTTTCCAATTCATAATAGAAGTTAAGATGAACTTTTAGGAAACTTCGAAGTCATGCAGACCAAAATGAGAAAGCAGGATCCATGAGCATCAGAGCTACATAGGGTTATACAGTAACTGATTCTGAAAGTATAGCTTCATGCTATTTTGGTCATTTAAAAATTCTGAAAATCTTAACCAACATTTAAGAATTCTGGGTTTTTAGTTTTCATTTTAAAAATATTGTAAAGAAGACAAACCAAACATAACAATCACCTTGAATGAAAAAGGAAACATCTTTCCTGATCTCAATATACTCCTGCAAATAGGTACTTCAAATGTAGAGCTCAGTGGATCATCACACCATCCCAAACAACAAAGATGGGGATGACATGAGGTGACTTGGGAGGTAACAAGACTGTTATTGTTTTTCTTTTGATTACCACTAGAATACAGCAAAATAAGTACATCAGTTCAAAATTTTCAGAGAAAAATGACACAATTACTTTTCTAAAATTGACTTTATTGGTATATTCTATGTACACATCATGATCTCCCTTTACATTGAGAATTTGAACTAGTCCATGAGACAACTTAATTCTCATTTTTTCCTATTCCCCTTCCCCTACACAATTTCCCAACCCCTTTGCACAAGCAAAATTACTTTTAATCAGCTCTAGAAGAAAAGATAAGAGGTCAGGGACAAAAGAAACAATAAGACAAATGTAAATTATATAAATTATACATTTAAAACAAAATAATACCAAAAATTAAATGAATGACATAGATTTTCTAATTCAAAACAGAATTGAAGAGAAGATATAACAATATGTTTTTTTTCTTTTAAAAATTTAAATGTGTCAGTAGACATAATAATTGAGATAACAAAATAAGGTAAAAATAAGAATTATCAAACATGAAAAATAAATGCTGCTCAATAGTAAATTTTAAGAATATGAATTCTCAAGAATTTTTTTTTAAATTAGAATGTGAATAAATTCAGAACATTTGCAACTTATGGAAATATATACCTCATCAAAATGATTACAAAGTTATCTGAATGTTACTGTACTTATTAAAAACAATCAGAGTTTTCACATTAAAAGTTACAGGCTCAGTTCCAATCACTATCATTGTCTAGATACCTCTCTCTCTTACACACACACACACACACACACACACACACGCACACACACACACTTCACCAGCTTTTCCAAATAACACCAATAAAAAGAAACATTTTCTTCTCCTTTTATAAATGTGTCAAGCCTTTCACACTGACACCCAGCTAGGAGAGAATTGATGTTATTATAGTAGTAATCAGTTATAGTGTAGTATGACAAACTATTAAGCAAAATACAGAAAACTTTATATGTATAAGAAACAAAACAAAAATAAATCCCAGTGTGGTAGTGCAGGCAAGGAATCCCTGTAATACCAGCTGTCTATGGGGCTGAGAAGCCTGGAATGGGAATAAATCTCAGTGAGAATGTGAGGAGCTCAATCTCAGCATTGAAAACAGAACAAAACAAAACAAAACATAAAAAAATGGGGAGGGACTCACTGAAATAGAACAGGAAAACTTCTTCCCTTATTCATTTAAAGAAATTTAAAAACAACATCTACAAAATCTTCACAGGAGACACTACAATTCATATTTAACCTCTTGTTGTGAGAAGCATTCCTTTTAAATTCAAGCTTAGGAGATGGATCATCAATTACCATCACTTATAGTGCCTGTTTTGGAAGTTGTAGAGAGAAAGACATTCATTAGGTTAAGGAAAATAGACTAGCATTCATTTCCACAGATTATTTGATTGTGTTTTACTGCATTAAAAAATCTATAAGTGGTTCCTGGTGGTGGTAGCGGCAGAGACAGACTGAGGCCTGCACACCGGCCTGTTCCACCCTGAGCAGCACAGACGACTTGGCTGATCTGGGCGCCATTCTGTCCCTGGTGGTGCAGTGGCAGAGGCAGACTGAGGCTTGCACACCAGCCCGCTCCATCCCGAGTGCCACAGATGACTTGGCTTCTCTGGGCGCCATTCTGTTCCTGGTGGGGACGGCGAACTGAGGCCTGAACACTGGCCTGCTCCACCCCAAGCCAACACAGATGACTCGGCTACCCCAGGTACCACTCGTTCACGGTGGCAGCTATGGAGAACTAAGGCCTTCCCACCAGCCCACTCTGCCCAGGAGCCATGCAGTGAGGAGTCGGGTATGGACCCCAGGTGCCAACCCCACCACGGAGGTTTGAGGCCCGCTGGCCAGCCCCAACCCCATCCTGGAGCTCCATTGTGAGGACCCAGGTCCGAGAGGAACTGGAGCCATTTCCTGTGTCCCTCCACACTGCAGCCGCACTGAGAGACCAGGCAAGATTAAAAAAAAAAGGGGGGGGGAATCTAGCTTCTATTTTGCCATCTACTCCTAGATCCCTCTACTCACCTCTTGACCCCACCCCCTCTCCTATCTTCTTGTCAGAGCAATACCCAGATGTAAAAGACTCTTAGGCTGCCCTATTTCTTCTCCTATACTACTATAAGAAGGTGTACAAAGTCTCCAATGGTCTTACAGCATACAGTTGGTACTGTTTTATATACGCCCTTTTATCATCTATCACCCACTTCCATATATGAGGTTCTAGAGTATAGGTGATCTTTATAAATCTGCTAACCCTATTTCACTCTCCTCCTATCCCCCTACCTCCCTGATTCCCCAGTGACCTCTTATTGCCAAAGGGTTTGGTGGGTGCATTTATGAACTACATGATCTACATGTATATACTACATGATTAATTCTAAATTTTGGCATAGGGATATAGAGGTAACTCATAAGCTCAAAGTCTCCAGAATAGGATTTAATACAACTTTTCATTTTATTTATTGTGTTAAATACTGATATTGGTATTGATTTTACTATGGTAAAAAACATGTGATTGTTCTGCTCAAATACCTCCCATGATGTGTCAGAACTGAGAACTTTCAAGAGACATTACAGATTCAAGGAGGACACCCCAGGAAGGTGCCACATCCAAAGAGCCTCAGATAATAGAAAGAAAGAGACCTGCAACAAACCTTGCCCTGTCATCAGGCAAAGAATAGATTAGTAACAACGAAAGAGTAGAAATGAAAAAAATATACAAAAAAACAGACACAAAGATCACCACAACAGGGAAATTTAGAGAAAGGGAAATAGGGCAAACTGAAACTCAAGCATCAGGACTCTTGGAGATGGCAACTAAAGCAGATCTAGTAAAATGGAAATCAGAACTCATCTCTGAGATCAAAACAGGAATACTGTCTACACTGAAAGACATCATTAAAGAAGAGATCAGTGAGATGATAGAATCCAACATAGCAGAAGCAGTTGAACCTTTTAAACAGCTTTAAGCAGAGCTCCAGGGGATGATGAAGGAGAATGAAAGCTTGCAAAGTAGGAGAATGAAGCAGAGAACCCAATCTCAGACCTAGAGGACAGCATAGCAGCCAACGAGCAGGAAAGATATAATCTATGGAAAAGAGCAAGGGACTATAAGAAATCAATTCAAAAGCTTCTAGATGACTCAAAGAAAAATAACATAAGACTGATTGGAGTGACTGAGGAGGCAGGAGACAGTGTAAAAGACATAAAAAAGCTATTGTCAGAGATAACAACAGAAAACATCACAGGAAAAGAAATAGTCATAAAGATAAATGAGGCCTATTGGACTCCAAAAGCCGAGACATAAAAATATATACACCTAGACATATAATTATCAAGTTTGCAGATGCACAACAAAAGAAGGAAATACTGAAAGCAGTAAGAGAAAGGAAGAAAATCACCTACAAAGGGAAGCCCATTAGGATCACAGCAGGCTTTTCAACACAAACACTCAATGCAAGGAGAGCCTGGAGGGAAGTATTTCAAGCATTGCAGGAAAACAACCTCCAACCTAGACTGTTGTGTCCTGCAAAACTATCTTTCAGAATAGACGGGGAAATAAGATACTTCCATGACAAACAGCACTTGAATAACTTCACAAATATGAAACCTGCACTCCAAAACATTCTAAAGAATATCTTGAAAAAAAAATTCCATACACACAAGACCCAGGAGAGTGAATTCATTGGGGCAAACAAGAAACTAAATAGAGAAGGGGAAAAGCAAGGAAGGGGGGGGGGGAACAAAGCAAAAAAGAACAGGGAAACATGCCAGCTCTAAATATGTCCATATCAGTCATAACCATTAATGTCAATGGCCTCAATGGTCCAATTAAAAGACACAGACTAGCAGGTTGGATCAAGAAGCAAGATCCTACAATCTGCTGCATACAGGAAACACACCTAATTCAGAAGGAAACCAATAGACAGAAAATAAAAGCTTGGAAAACAATCCTCCATGCCACAGGGAACTGCAAAAAGGCAGGCTTGTTTGTAGATAAAATAGATTTTGAACCCAAACTGATTAAAAGAGATAAAGAAGGTCACTATATCCTCATACAAGGCACTATCCAAGAGAGAGAAATAACAATCATAAATATTTATGCACCAAACTCTAATGCACCCAACTATATAAAACCAACATTATTGGACATGAAAAGCCAGTTAACCATGAATACAGTAGTAATGGGGACTTCAATACTCCATTGTCACAAATTGACAGAGCAACTGGACAAAGAATCAATAAGGAAATACTTGAGCTAAATCAAACTTTTGAGCAAATGGACTTATTAGATGTCTACAGAATTTTTCACCCTACAAAGCGAGAATATACCCTCTTCTCAGCTGCTCATGGATCATTCTCCAAAATAGATCACATTCTAGTCCATAAGATAAGCTTAAGTAAATGCAAAGGAATCAAAGTTATTCCCTGCATATTATCAGACCATAGTGCCTTGAAACTGGAGCTGAATAGCAGAAGAAATTCCAAGATCCTCACAAACACGTGGAAATTGAACAATGCTCTGTTAACCAACCAATGGGTCACAAAAGAAATTAAACATTTTCTACAACTCAACGACAACCCCAGCACAACATACAGGAATTTATGGGATACAATGAAAGCAGTTTTGCGAGGGAAATTTATAGCAGTGAATGCCTATACTCAGAAAATAGAGCAAACCAAAATAATCTAATGATGAACCTCAGACAACTAGAAAAAGAGGAGCAAAACAAACCCAAAGCACATACTAGAGAGGAAATTATAAGGATCAGAGCAGAAATTAATGCAATGGAGACAAAGAGAACAATACAAAGAATCAATGAATCCAAGAGTTGGTTCTTTGAAAGGATAGATAAGATCGACAGACCCTTAGCCAACCTTATCAAACAAAGGAAGGAAAAAGCTCAAATCCATGCTATAAGGAATGAAAATGGGGAAATCAGCACAGATCCAGAGGAAGTCCAAAGGATAATAAACACATACTTTGAAAATCTATACTCCAAGAAGATGGAAAATCTAGAAGAAATGGATTGATTCCTAGACTCATATGAATTTCCAAAGTTGAATGAAGAGGATATAAAAATGTTAAACAACCCAATATCAATCTGGGAAATTGAAAGTGTAATAAAAAAACCTACCAACAAAGAAAAGCCCTACTCCTGACGGCTTCACTTCTGAATTCTACAATACTTTTAAAGAAGAGTTAATACCAGTATTTCTTAATCTCTTTAATGCAATTGAAAGGGAAGCAGTACTCCCCAAATCATTCCTTGAAGCAACCATCACCTTGATTCCAAAGGCAGGGAAAGATCCCACCAAAAAAGAAAACTACAGGCCAATCTCTCTCTAATGAACATTGATGCAAAAATCTTCAATAAGATACTTGCAAACAGAATACAGAGAGTTATCAAGAAAATCATACACCCTGATCAAGTTGGATTTATCCCAGGGATGCAAGGCTGGTTCAACATACGTAAATCAATCAATGTAATACACTATATTAACAGATTCAAGGACAAAAATCATATGATTATCTCAATAGACGCAGGAAAAGCATTTGACAAAATCCAACATCCATTTATGATCAAAACCCTACAGAGAATTGGAATCGATGGACTTTATCTCAATTTAATACAAGCTATTTATGAGAAACCAACAGCCAGCATCATACTTAATGGGTAAAAACTGAAACCTTTTACACTAAGATCAGGAACAAGACAAGGATGTACGTTGTCTCCACTCTTGTTCAATATAGTGCTAGAAACATTAGCCATAGCAATCAGGCAGGACAAAGACATAAAAGGAATAAAGATAGGTAAGGAAGAAGTTAAACTGTCATTATTTTCTGATGATGTGATACTCTATCTAGAGGACCCTAAAAATTCAACCAAAAGACTACTAGAATTAATTACCAGATTTGGTATTGTTGCTACATACAGGGTTAATGCTCAAAAATCAACAGCCTTTCTCTACACAAACAACAGACTCACTGAAAGAGAAATTGGGGAGTCAATCCCTTTCACAGTAGCACCCAGAAAAATGAAATACCTAGGAATCAAGGTAACAAAGGAAGTGAAAGACCTCTACTCTGAAAACTATAGGACTCTGAAAAATGAGATAGAAAAGGAAATCAGAAAGTGGAAAGATACCCCTTGTTCCTGGGTTGGGAGAACCAACATCGTCAAAATGGCTATACTCCCACAACTACTATAGATATTCAATGCAATTCCCATTGAAATCCCAATGGTATACTTCACAGAGCTAGAGAAAATAATAGAAAAATTCATCTGGAACCACAAGAAACCTAGAATAGCAAAAGCAATTCTAAGCAACCACGACATGGCAGGGGGTATTACAATCCCCAATTTAAAACTCTACTATAAAGCCGCTGTGATAAAAATTGCATGGTACTGGCAAAGTAACAGGCTTGAGGACCAGTGCAATAGATTAAAAGATGCAGAAACAACCCCGATACTCTAAGCCACCTTATCTTTGACAAAGGAGCCAAACATCCTCAATGGAGGAAAGATACCCTCTTTAACAAATGGTGCTGGAAAAATTGGGCCTCAACTTGCCAAAAGCTAAAGCTAGACCTATCTCTTTCACCATGCACAAAACTAAACTCAAAATGGATATGAGACTTCAACATTAAATCAGAAACAATAAGCCTGCTGGAAAACAGCTTAGGTAAAACTCTTGGAGACATTGGCTTAGGCAGAGACTATATGAATAAAGCCTCTATAGCACAAGAACTAGCAGAATCAACAAATGGGATCTCATCCTACTGAAAAGCTTCTGCACAGCAAAAGAAGTCACTGACACTGCCAAAAGACTACCAACAACATGGGAAAAAATCTTTACTAGTTGTTTATCAGGCAAAGGGCTATTATCTACAATATATAAAGAACTTAAACAGACCAGCCTCCTCAAGTTTAAAGACCCAAATCAAAAATGGGCATCTGAAATGAACAGACACTTCTCAGAGGCAGAAGATAAAGCAGCTAAGAAACATATGAAGAAATGTTCAGCATCACTGGTTATTGGAGAGATGCAAATGAAAACAACACTGAGATTTCATCTCATTTCACAAAGAATGGCCACTATTATAAAATCAACCAACTATAAATGCTGGCGAGGCTGAGGGGAGAAAGGAACCCTTCTCCACTGTTGGTGGGATTGTAGACTTATGCAACCATTGTGGAGATTTGTATGGAGATTTCTCAGAAAACTATGACTAGGCATCCCATTGGACCCTGCTTGTCCACCTGCTAGGAATATACCCAAAAGATCTTAGAAAATCACAGTTGAAAAGACAGATGTACACTCTTGTTCATAGCAGCTCAGTTCGTGATAGCTCAATTTTGGAAACAACCCAAATGCCCATCAACTGGAGAATGGATAAAGAAGGTGTGGTTTTTTTTTTCAAATGGAGTACTATTCTGCCATAAAGAATGACAAGATTGATTCATTTATGTGCAAATGGATGCACCTGGAGGACACGCTAAGGAGTGAAATTAATAGAGCACAGATAAGCCAATACCGGATCTTCTCATTGATATGAGTACTGGTAGATGCAAATGAGGTCTAGTTGTATGACAATGTTTTTAGAATGGGAAACTTCCAAAGGAAATTTGTTGTGGGGATGTAATGAGGGGAAGGAATAAATATGATTCTGAAAGAAAATAAAGGAGCATGTATATAGGGGGTGGGGAGGTGTGGGTGGGGATATGGATAAAAATGAGAATTGACTGTGTCATATATTGGTTCAAGTTCCCCAATATTATGTGTCATTGTGAGATGTATGCAAATTGTAGCAATAAAAAATGAAATTTAAAAAAAAAGTAAGAGAAAAAATATATAAGTATCTTACTAGAATTAATAATGAATTTCTAATTAAAAGATAATATATTGTATATATAGAATACCACCCTAGTAAACTGTTGATTAACATTTCTTTGTGACATAGAAATGAATCTCTCTGTGGTAAGGTGCAAATACAAGTGGGAAAAATTAAAAAGTTTTACTTTGTTTTGAGAGTTTGTGACTTATAATTGAATTTTTTTGGATAAACACTTTGTACCTTAGAGAACAGTGCAAAATTTGTGTCTTGGCAGAAAAAGAAAAAGAAACTGACCCATGATTTAGACTTAATAGTTGGTATTCATAACATTTTTAGTTAATTTTAAACATCTGCATTGTCTTTCAGAAGGTGATGATGACTAAATTGTGTTTGGCTTTAAAGTGGATGATTTAGTGTAAACAACTCTACTTGTTATTCTGCAGGTCTGTTTTACTAGTATTTGAAGTAAATTTTAAAATAGTACTGACAGTGCTCGAGTGTGTAGTTCACAATCTATTTTCATCTCTCGAACCATCATTTAAAAAGCCCTAGTGGAGCATTAATAAAATTATATTTTGCTTGAAAATAGTAAGAACAGTCTTGCTTTTACCTGAAGTTGAAAGGTATGTTTGCTATAACTATATAGTAGCTTTATAAGAGCCATTAGTCTATATTAAAAGAAGGATCAATATCCAATTCTTAGGTGAAAGTATCTTTTTTTCAAAGATGAAATAGGGGCTGTCAAATCCAGTTAGCTTGATCTATTATAAGCTTATCAGAAAATAATGGATGACAACTACAAAATGCTTTCTATGATTACTACACACAGGAGGCTAAAATTTCATTAAAAGATTCATTTGTGTTATATTTTCTTTTAGTTATTCGAGGAACACTGAACAAATCTGTGAGAACTTGTGATATTTCAGACACTCAGAAAAGTAATGTTGAGAGTTTCTAAAGTGTAAATACCCTTACAAAATATTATTTTCTTTCTTTTCAACTCATTTACTAACAGTGATTTCAAATCATATAGGTTAGTCACCATAGGGAGAGGTCAAAGAAAATAAATTGCCTGTAATGTTCTCAAAATTAAAACACATTTGTTGATAACTTTTAATATTTTATCATGCTTAAGAATCATATGCAGGTGTTTTACACTTTTTTCATCTCAGTCCACAATTGTTTATCTTTGAACTTGCACACCATACAGAATAGTGCAGTGTCTGGCCCTGAAATAAAATAACTGTATTTCAGATTAAGGAAACAGGATTGTACAATTAGAATTTGATATACAAGGGTAATTTTAGAATGTAAAGTTAGAAACAACACATTGAAAATACAAATATTTTATTGGAGGTACAGTGCAGAGTTGATTTACCACTCTACTATGAGTACAACTTATAATTTTCCTAGAAATCAAGGAAGTTTAATGTTTTATTCACATACAATCAGTAAAAACCTACTAGTTCTTTCCTAGTATATTTGTGCAGCACAAAACTTTATTTTTAAATCATAGTTCTTAGAAGTTTCATACTTCATTAATTGTGTTGTATTTTGTTAACAGCCAACGACACTGGCAAATGAAAATGATTAAGGAAAAATTGGATTTTTATTGTGGCCATCAAACTATATGAACTTCTATGGAAAAATGCATGAATTAAGTGAATAACATTACCTTTTACTTATCTTTTATCTTACAGATTTGCAATTAGTGAGATGCATTTACTCAATTATTTTCTGATTACATGGATTCTAGAAGCTTTAAAATTAACACAAATTTATGTTATATCATATATTAATCCTATAGTAGCTTATCCATTCCCCAGATATTGGTTGAGTATATTTTATGGGCCAGGTATTCCACAGCTATGAATAAGATGGAAAATTTGCCTTTTTCTTATGGTTTATACTTGTATGGAGAGGAAAGAGACTAGGTAAATGAAAACCCATGTCATGAAATCATATACACAGGCAGTGCCTGTAGGTCAGCTTCTTTAGATACTTTGGTTGAGAAATTATGATTTGAGATTTAACATTTGTGTGAATTGAAAGCTGCACTGAGAAGCAGGTGCATCAAGATCTAGATACAACACTCTCCAAGCAAAGGAAATGGTGAGTACCAAAGCCCTAATATAGGACCAAGCATGCCCATTTCTGAGAGCTAGTTGTAGGTCATTGTTGTTAAATCTGTAAAAGCAACCAGCAAGATAGAATACAACATCCAAGAAGTGGACCAAGAAGAGTTTCAAAACATTCTTTCATGATGCATTTAGGTACGGATCACAGGTCATTAGAGTAGGTCAAATTTGTTCTCAGTAACTACAAATACTGCATATGTTCAAACTGTCTTAATCAGAGATGTTTTATCTGGGGATAAAAATCCTTAGGAGAGATTGATTTCATTTCGTGTGTGTGTGTGTGTGTGTGTGGTAGTTTCCAGTGGTTAGAATTATATAATGTCTAGTCTATGTTGTATATATTGTATCAATAATTAGCTTTTCTGCTTGACATGATAAAGCAAGAAATAAATCTATACTGGTGACATTGTTATAAGAAATAATGATTCACTATGGAAATTGTAGTATAAGTTAAGAGGTTTTATACTTTTTTCTTGAAATTTTCAAACATTATTTCCTCACTTCAAAATGTATATTTATTATGCTGTTTGCTATCGCAAGATACTAATTTTCTGAAATTTGAGCTGATCTGTGTTAAATACTGTAACTGATCAAATAGACCTTGTAAGACTTGCTTGAGAAATTATTTCAAATTGTATTAATAAGTGTGCTTAAAATAATGGATTCTGCACAGCCAGAGCCTGTTTGTATCAACTGACCAGAGCCTCTTGAGTTCTCTGTTGTAAGCTCCTTCACATCACCCCACTTCTGCTTTCTATTCTTTGAAAACCCTGAACATGCCCCTGCATCAGTTTTTAGTGGAGCCAACCATCCTTTGACATGCCTGGAACTGGGATCATATGCACTCTGCCCTTAATGCCAGTAATTGTGATAGTCAGGGTGAAAGCTCATGAAGTCAAAAAGCAGAAGGACACTTCACAGGTACTGATTGAGCTCCAAAGAGCAGTCCCTTTGTTCCTTGTAGAGCTGACCACTTTTCTGGTGGCAAGATTATGTGACTTCACATGCCGAGTGTTTTCTGCCTACATTAAACAAGTGAATGAAAAGCCAGCCACTACAGCCTGGGACAACAGGATGCCTTTTGGCCAGCTGATGTCAGAGCTTGGTGGCAGTAGCCCTCGTTACCAGATCCTCGGGGTCAGCTTCTCTGCCCCTGGAAGCCACCTGGCCTGGTTTATCTTTGACTCCACCATGTCTGTTGCTGGTGCCTCAAAAAGTAAGTAGGCCCTCACTCTGAGAACAGAGTTCCTGCCTATCCTGTGTGTGTCATTTGTTTCTGAGAACAGTGTTGTGGCTACTGTCCATTACTGTTGTCTGGAGCTTTTTAGCCACAATAACCATGACTGCTTGACTTTTGTCTTCAAGCTTGACATCCCCAAACAGCAACTAGCCCAGCACGCCTCCCAGGGACTACTTCAGCACCATGGATAGGCGGGCCACAACTCAGGACACAGTGCAGGCTTGGAGACACTGAACCAGAAAAGCATCACTCAGGTGTCTATTTAGGAGGTGAACAAACAAGACTGTTGCAAATTTTTACACTGCTGGCATTGATGCAGTTGTGACAATTTGGGATTTCAAGACCTTAGAATTTTCAGTCCAGAGTCTCTGAATAATGTGAAACTGAGCACCCTCCCAACCAGCATGAGTACTGTGGCTCACCACAGCCCTGCCATTCCCATGACTGTGAGGAAAGCCCACTCAGGAAACCCTGTGACACATACTGTGAAACTGTTGTGTGTTTTTGTTTGAATAATAATTGGTGAAAGTTTTGATTTTTTTTTTTTTTTTTTTTTTTTTTTTTTTTTTTTTTTTTTTT